>APFE031119181.1:0-16367 GCA_000404065.3 Pinus taeda | reverse complement strand
AAAAATATAAAAATTCCTTATTTTCGGGCGGAGATCGCGGGTTTTACCTGCTGATCACCTGTTAGTGCCCGTGGCCTCAACTGTCCCCAACCAATTCCTAACTAAAAAACTACTTTGGAGTTGGTATAAAAAGACATCAAGGGGAAGGCCTAAGGAGGAGAGATCATAGAGCAAAGTTATTATACTGAGTTTTTTCCCCCCTGATCAGGTCTGAAGACCCTTGTGCCTTCTGCACTTCCCCCATCTTGTAAAGGAAACCCTTGTTTCCTTTTGTGTTTGGATGTTCATTCTTTCCCATCACATCTTGGAGTGAGTAATGGAAGGTGACCTACTAGTGGCTTGAGGCGGGACGGATCCAGAAGGAGGCTGAGCTTTGAGCCTGCAGAAGCAGAGTCAGGTGATATTGCTCTTTTTCCATCTTATTTTATTTATCTAATAAAGAAACACGTCTTGTTCCCGAAACGCTCTTTCCTTTGTGTTAATGATATTTATATGTGAAGTTCATACTTGAATAGATGTTTATAAGTTTGTAACTAACTCATCTCTCATATAACATAAAGATCATTTTATATGTAAAATCTTGTCCATATACTGTTGTAGTTTGTGGAATTGTGGTTTTTACAGGACAAAGGAGCGGAAGGGACGTGAAGAAGGGTTTGCAACCTTGAGTAACTACCCAAACGTAGGACCTCAGGTATGCCCCTCTCACCCTAGAAGTAGTTTTTATAGCATAAATGGTTGTGCGTGTGTGTGCTTCTTAACTTAGATAACTTTCAGTCTGCTAAGGTTCCACCCAAGAACCTTAGGGGATATTATCCCGCAACACATATGAACCGGGGACTCCAAGATCTTCAACATGGAAGGGGAAGGTAGTACTACAAGACCCAAAACCAGACCTACAGGAGGCTGAGAGAGTCCTACAAGAGACATTGCCTAAACTACAGGAGACCCAAAAGCTTGAGGAAAGGATAGAAGGATAGCCAGAGGTGAAGGAGGAAGCAAAAGAGCTACAAGAACCTAAACTCTAGCCTACTCTTGCCTCCTATTACAATCTACTTGAGGGAAGCAAAATAATCCCACAAAAATTTGCAATCCCACTATTTTTTGAATTGGAGAAAGAAAGAGTGAGAAAACACAGGTGGATGTAGATAGGAAAATCCAAAGGAGTTTAGGATTTTTGCCATATGGAAAACAAACTCAGGGAAATGGGAAGAGAATTGAGTGCTCTCCAAGACAGAGAAGCCATCACAAGAAGCCACCTGGAAAATGAGAATGAAATCCTAAGGAAGCAGCTGCAAGAGAAAGAGACTTAGCTGGCATACATGCCCAGCTTATCCATGGAGGCATTACAATGCAGAACACCAGCCAAATCTTATGGCTTCTATCTGAAGGACCAATGGCTCCAATTCCAAATAATGACTTTGGCACAAAGAGGCACAATGCCTTTCCAAGACTACAGGCAGTTCATGGACCTGTGTGACCAAAGCACCTCAAAGGATAAAGAAAAGATAGTAGAGTTCTACCTACACAACATGGCCCTCATAGACATGAATGTGTGGGATCCCAATGCCAAACTAGGGGACCTACAATTAATGGCAGTGACCTCATGGATGAACCATGAAGAATTGAGGGAAAAAAAAATGAAAAGATTGATGATAAAAGAGTAGAATGAGCCATTAATGATAAGATCTGAGCCATCAGATCCTATGGCACTCATTAGCACACACAACCTGCTTGCCAATGACCCTCCGATTGCCCCCAAATATCTAACCAATCATGCACAAGCCATTGCACACTTTGAAGATATGCAAAGGCTACTTGGGGATGACTATGTTCATGCATGCATGAGAAGATGGAACACCTTACCTCACAGTTTGCAAATGGGGGAATACCATTCCTGCATGAGGCTGAAGGAGGCATTGAAAGAGTGCCAATGTACAAGCGCTCCATGCAAAGGCTGAAGGTCAATTGGATTGGCCTCAAACTGAGTCCCCCACTCCTATTAGGCATGCTGGAAGGTAGAAGAGAAGAAGAAGAGGAGGAGAAGTGGAAGGACATAGAAATAAAGGCAGGGTTTTATGGCCAACATGAGTAGACCACATCAGAATCTTGGGATGCTAGGGAGGCCACCAGGGCCATAAAAGATGAGGAGATTGACTAAGTTTCTCAGAGGATGAGCAACACCTTCAGTAAGGGGGTGATGATGAGCCTCATAAATGGGTAATTATATGGGCTCATTTTACCTCCTAACCTAGTCAAATCAACCATTCTCTTAGCTTATTGTATGATTTTCTTATTATATTTATGCTTACAGAGTGAGTTGAGTTAGTTATGATGCCATGTGGTCTAACATGTATTTAATGCATATTATTGATGGATTTCGAGGTCAAAGTCAAGGATCCAGTAGTTAAATGGTAGTAATAGCTCGAAGTAGATAGAGGAGAGGACTTATAGGAGGGAATCCCCCTCATTTATTACTCTCACTTCGAATTCCCCTTCATTCAACTCAGAGTACAAGCAGTCGAATCATGCACTAGAAGGTAGTCGAGCAAGTGGAGGATGACTGATAGTTATCTCGAGTTTTGGGAGCCAAGCCTCCCTAATTTTAAGGAAGCTATTGGTAACTTCAAATGTATAAGTAGAGAGGTCTAGGGCCTCACTAGGGTCGGATTTTTGCTTATGTAAACTCTGCTCAAATTTCGAGCTTATTATTTTGTGACAGTTTCATGTCAACTTGCCATTTTTTGATAGTGAAGATGGAATACTTTTTGAGCTAGCACTAATTTACCTCAGAGGGCTAAAGCTCTTGGGTTAGGGTCCAATCCAAGTAGCCAAGCTTCTCTTTACTTTTATTTGTATGCTTTACTTCAGTTTGTAGATTAATTTGTAGTTAGATGTGTTTCTTTCATGGTTAAGGATAGGTTGCTTTTGATGATTTAGTAGTTTGCTTTCATTTGTGCTTTTTGTAACAGGTTAAGTAGTGATAAGAAAAGATTCAAAAGGCTAGAAACAGTGCCTTGGCCTCTCTTCCTCCCTCTGGGACCATGATTTGAGGCAAATACCCTCTTGTTGCCCCAAAAACACAGATTTTCCTCCTTCATAGGACTTCTAGTGTTTGCAGCTTTTTAGTAGGTTAATAGTCTAGTTTTGCTTTGCTTCAGATCTTCCTTATCATGTTCACTTCCTGATTTTCAATAGTCCTCTTTCATGCTTTTCTTGCTTGCAGCATTTCTCATCATTTCCTTTCATAGGTCATAGTTGAGATCATTTTAATGCAAACCTATGTTTTTTTCCTAAATGCACTCATTTCATTGTTTGCTTGATCTTCTTGGTTAACTGTCAGTTCCTTTGCAGTAGATCTCATCTAGCAGTAGGTTAGCTTATCAACAATCACACCCTCCATTTGATCCATGCCCTACAGGTCTCCCAAAGCTCACCTCAATTCTGCCTTAGTTTCATGCATTTTTCATAAAACTTCTTCCTCTCTCCTTGAGAAAACCCAATCATCTTTCTCTCTCCTGGCGGTTCGTGGTAGACCATAGGCACCCTAACACCTCACCCCAACCTTCATCCACCTTTTCCACCCACTCTCACCCTCAAAATAGTGGAAACTTCTCTTGGCCTCCTCTTGTAGGTCTCCTATAGTTTCCCTATTTTCCTCCTGTAGTTTCCCTGTGTCCTCCTGTAGGTTTTCCTATAGGCTTCCTTTTGAAGGCCAAGTGTGCAAAAAGCCTCCAGAAGGCCACCTAAGACCTCCTAGGACCCATTCACACCATCTTCCATCCTCTCAAGCTCCAAAACCACCCTTTAACACCACCAGTTCACTGCTACACTCACACACAATAAATTAGATGCATATCAAATTCACATAAAAACACATAAAAGTCCAAAAATATGTTTTTTGCTTATTTAATTCCAGATATAGCATGGTTAGATTTTTTTCACTTTCTTGAGTAGGTAATGGCATTTCTTTCATGGTTTTCATAGTGTTTTGGGAAAAATAAGAATTAGCTTGTTAATTAGGGTTTACTAGTTCTTGCTTTACATTCCAGTCATTTTCCTTTATGCAATTAGAATAGCTTATGTAGAGTAATCTTTCTTTTCTTCAATCACACATAAATATTCTTCTAAAATCTATATAAGTTGGCTTGATCTCCTAGTAATCTCGCGTCAGCTGACCAAGTGACAACCTGCAGTGAGAACTAGTACTTGTGCATACATCACCGACGCTTCCAAGTTTGTTACGAACTACCGGGTTGATAAAAGTAAAGTTGGAAGCCTAGGAATTGAAGCATTCTTGCTGCAATACTAGCGCTCACCACCATCTTCCTTGCGATGTGGTTCACCTATTGTCTTGGTGCCAAAGAAGGATGGAACATAGCACATGTGTGTGGACTTTCGTGCATTGAACAAAATTATGGTAAAGAACCATTACCCACTGCCTAGAATAGATGGTTTACTTGATCAATTGAAAGATGCAAATTATTTTACTAAGCTGGACTTAAGAAGTGGCTACCATCAAATTAGAAGAGCTGAAGGAGACATTTGGAAGACAGCATTCAAAACAAAACAAGGTTTGTTTTAATGGCTAGTTATTTCATTTGGTTTATGTAATGCTCCCACTACATTCATGTGTGTGATGAATGATGTGTTGAGGCCATTTCTTGATTATTTTGTCATAGTCTACTTAGATGACATATTAATTTTAATTAAATATCATGATGAACATGTCATTCACGTAAGAAAAGTACTTGATGTCTTGAAAAAAGAACAGTTGCATCCTAAGATGTCAAAGTGTGAGTTTGGAAAAACTTCTTTAGTTTACTTGGGTCATATTGTTGGAGGAGGTGAGTTGAAAATAGATCCCTCCAAGGTTGATGTCATTGTGAATTGGCCAAGGCCCAGGACAGTTACTAAGGTAAGAAGTTTTTTGGGAGCAGCCAAATATTGGAGGAAATTAATTACTAATTTTTCTCTTATAACATCTCCTTTTCATGCGTTGACAAGTGTGAAAAAGATTTTTCAGTGGGGAGGAAAACATAAAAAGGCCCTTGATGCCTTGCAGGAAGAGATCAATACAACTCAAGTACTTTCACTTCCAGAATTGAGACAGTCATTTGAGATTCAAATGGATGCTAATGACTATGCTATGGGTGTAGTCCTCATGCAACATTGTAAGCCTATATGTTTTCATGTGGAAACTTTTAATGGTGCAGTGATTAACTATCCTACATATGACAAGGCATTGTATGAATTGGTGCAAAGTGTCAAAAAATGGACACACTACTTGATGGGTAAGGAAACTGTCATTCACATTGATCATCAACCATTGCAATACTTGCAATCTCAATCAAAGTTGCAACAATCAAGGCACTTTCGACGGATGGTTTTTCTTCAACAATTCCACTTGGTAATCAGGTATAATAAAGGTATCTACATTTAAGTTGTTGATATGCTTTCTAGGCCTATTGTTAGTGCAACTACTTTACTCAAGCATAATTCTGTTTTACATGAAACTTATATTGAGAAATATGCATTAGATCATGACTTTCAAGATGTTTATGGAAACAAAACCGTTGACTACCATCTCTAGGATGGGTTACTCTACAGGTTGGATAAGATATGTGTTCCTAATGGTGATTTTTTGTAGTTGATTAGAGAGTCTCGCACCTCCAAGGCTGTGTGGCACTTTCCTGTAGGGAAGACCATGACTAACTTACAGAGGTATGTATATTGGCCCAATATGCAAGATCAGATATCTAGGTTCATAAGAGGATGTATGCTTTGTTGTACTAGCAAGCCTAGCAACAAGAAACAGGGTCTATATCATCTCTTATGTGTCCCTACTCGTCCTTGGGAAAGAATTTCCATGGAATTTGTGGGAGTTTTAATGACAACCAGGATGAGACATGACTACGTGTTCATGGTAGTTGACAGGTTCAGCGAGATGTGTATTTTGATTCCCTGTAAAAAGACCATCATTGGACAAGAAGCAACAAACTTGTTCTTTGGACATGTCTGGGTGCACTTTGGGATACCAAGGAGTATCATTTCAAACAAAGACATGAGATTTCTCAATGCATTATGGACTACACTGTGTGAGAAGGTAGACACAAAGTTGAATAGATCTACAACATTCCATCCACAGATAGATGGGAAGACA
This sequence comes from Pinus taeda, assembly GCA_000404065.3. Classification (NCBI taxonomy): domain Eukaryota; kingdom Viridiplantae; phylum Streptophyta; class Pinopsida; order Pinales; family Pinaceae; genus Pinus; species Pinus taeda. Next base: position 10,204 of record APFE031119181.1, on the reverse strand, counting down.
GAAGTAGTCAATAGGACTTTGGTGCAGCTTATGAGGGGATATAGCCAGAGGCATCCGAAGACCTGGGATGAAAATATGGTATCTATACAACATTCTTATAACATAGAAGTCCACACTTCTATAGGAAAGTTCCCATTTGAGACTTTTTTTGGATATTTTCCACCTTCACCTTTGGATATTGCATATGGGCAATAAGGAGGAGTGAGGGAATATCTTACAGGATATGCTTTGATGGCTAAAAAAATTATAGAGAAGATCAGGTAGATCCATCTACAGGTATAGGAAATATTATAGAAGTCACAAGAGAAGTATAAGGCCAGGCGTGATTAGCACATAACAAAGAAATCATTCAAGGTGGGAGACAGAGTATGACTACAATTGAACAAGGAGAGGTTGCATGGGTTTGGTAAGAAAATCAAGACTCCAAGGCATAGTCCCTTTGAGATATTAAAAAAGGTGGGTGATAATTCTTTTCGACTCATTTTACCACCATATATGTTCATTTACTCAGTTGGGAATGTAGAGAACTTGAAACTCTATGAGCCTTCCATGCTAGATCATGAAGAGGAATAGGTCCTACCTTCTGTGGAGCATTTGGCACCATACGCTTAGGTAGAGCTAACAGATATTATAGTTTTACAAAAGAGGTCTGGAACTACAAGACAAGGGTAGCATGATCTTAAGCAGATTGGGTTGAATGGACAACTTCCATGCAAAGCTAAATAGTACACCAAAGAGAAGGTGGAGGAAACAATTCCTCACCTCATTCAGTAAAATATTTTGGGGACAAAAAACCTCCCAAAATGGGGAGGTGTGATATGAATTGCATCATTATATTATTTATCATCCATATCTATGCATTTGGAGTGGAAAAAGTGGAGGAATTAGCTCACAGAACCATTTTATCCGGCAGGACCGAGTTTGGCAAAACGAGGTCTGAAACCTTACGGGAGCATTTTGAGGCATCAAATGATGTTTTTGGGGCTAAAATTTTGCCACATAATTATGCAAATTTTCATGTTATTCTGCACATAGATACCTTTCCAATGGCACAAGAAGTGCATCAATCAGAGTCTATATGCAAAAGTTATGTCACTCGGAAGTTGAACTTCCTGTTTTCACAACTATAGTTCAAGAGGATGTCGCGTCGACCCCCATTATTCATGGAAAAAGGGGCTAGCTGCTTGTTTGTGATGTAAAATACTCTATAAGAGTTTATTTTTTAACTTTATTTTGTAACTCTATTTAAGAGTTGATGTAGTCAAATTTAACAACTAGTAGGTTAATGGGTTCTATTATAACTAGGCCACTAAGAGGAAGAGGCATTCCATTCTTTTGAGAAAATTTTGTTCCATAGCTGAGAAAATATAGCTAGGAGAGATAGGAGGTAGAGCACACAAATAGGATCTGTGCATTGTAGCATCCACGGGCCACAAGAATTACTTCTTTGTACCTGTAGCCATATTTCCAGACACAGAAAGAGAACGAAGTGACCTCATCTTCCAGCTAATTTTTCTCCTGAAAGGGTTTTCCAGAGAGCATATCTTGAGAATTGTGTGTGTGTGCTTATTTTTTCGTTCTCTACTTTTATGCATAATTTCCATTCGCATGCATGCGTTGATTACAGTTAAAACCACATATATTAAAGTTTAATAAATTGTAAGAGTGTATAATTTACAGATTTGTAATATTATTAGATCTATTGTGATGAACTGTCCAGTAGAATATCCACGGCATTTTACGGATCAATTGTCTAGTCGAAATATCTCTAATAAGCATCTCCTGAGCCCTTATATTTGAATGAATAAAAGCCATGTAGGTAGGCCAATTATTTAATGTAGTATTAATAGAAGCTCCTCTATCAAGTGTGGCTTCTAAAGTTTGTTCTGCAGAGCCTGTTTAAAACTAGGATTTGCAACAACTATGGGTCAGGTTTTCAACTCTGAAACTTATGCATGAAGCTAGACATTTTGATTGATCAGTTGTTCTACCATATGTTGGACAGCAATGATATGATCCTCAATCTTGGCTAGAGCTAGGAAGTGTAATTTTTTTGTTACCTAGTTTTGACATACCAACCAAGTATCACTTTCTCGTTCTTGTAAATGTTGAAGCTTGTCAGTATATTTCTTTCTCTTCTATAATTATTTCTTGGAAACTTTAATAGACTGTTTAATAACTTGAAATCATTGTTTATCACTGGAAAGTTTAATGTCAGCATATTTGGTAGTAATATCAATAGGCTAATTTTTCTCTTTCGTTGTTGGAGTGGTTGTTGTAGCTGGTTTTGCAGTTGTTTCAGTATTCGGGATAGATTTGGTACCTGAATTATTTACAAATGTTTTATTGACAATAAGCACCTAATTTTCTTTTTCTTGCTGGCACTCAGTCAAATCGCCTATTGTCTGTTGATTGTAGTCTCTAATAATTTCATTGGATTGAGTCTGCTTAGATGAATTATCTTTGGAATTTTTGTTTCTTTGTAGATAGTTCTAGGCTCGGGAACTGTGCCAAATCATATAAATGAGGATTTAATTTAAATGGATGACCAATGACTCAAACCATTCACTTGAACATTTTCCATAGATTTCAAAGATTTCTCAAAGTGTTGATTCCAATATTAACAACATACAATTCTTTAAATGCTTGAGAAAGATGAAAGATTAAAAAACTTGATAATGAGATATCCTTCCTAAATATTTAATTTCCAAACATAGAAGAAGCATATAGAAATATTTCTATAGCTAACACATATATATTTAAGAGATGACAGAAGGTACTAATTCAAACAAATTGTTCAATTAGATATTCTCAATAATGATAATAACTTTGCAGTGGGCTATCAGGGAGGTAAATACTCGGCCTAGCCTTACACAACACTACTATGTTACTTCAAATATATGAAGAATAACATAAATTATTACACAGGAAAACTCACATGAACACAAAACTACTAAAAACTAAAGCCAGAAGCCTTTGATTATCTTCAAAATTTTCTGAAAATACAACAATGTCTTTTGGTTCTATCAAAGTATCAACCATTCTTACTTTGAATTACAAAGGATATATAGAGTTTTTCAATATATTACATTTTTTTACATGAAAAGGTAAACTTAGTACAAATTGATTTGGATAACTTTAATCAATATAACTCAAAATAGATATCCTTGAACTCATTTAGTGGAACTGCACACTATTCGAGGATCTTGTTTTCAACTGTTGGATTTAAATCTACACTTTTCTGATTATGCTCCTGTTCTTACTGAAAATCTTCTTTTTTTCTCAACTGATAATTTAAAAGAACTTATCCCATTGATCATCCGTTGGGAATGAAAATTTTATCATATTTTTGTATGCTTCATCTACCTCAGTATAGTTTTCGAAAGTGGGTTTACTGACAAAAATATGATGGATTTCATGAGAAATAAATAAATCATCTTCCTAACCTTGGAGAAAAATTTTACCACTAATATTTCCTTTGAATTTGGTAAATTTTGATTTATCCTCTCCTATATCATTTAGCTTTTTGATGGCTGCTATCTCTGCAGACCACAGCGCTGATACAGGGAGAACAGCAAATTGTTGCTATCTTAGCAAATCATAGAGCTGATACAAGGGGGAATAGAAAATCGTTGCTATCTCAGTAAACCATAATGCTGATAAAGGGCGGAAATCAAATCATTGTTATCTCAACAAACCACAGTGATGATACAGGGGAAACAACAAATCGTTTTTCCCAGCTACACTATCTGTAAAAACACAGTTTAAAGATCTTATAAAATAGACCTTGCTCTACAGAAAACCCAGATGCCATAATTTTGAATTTCGTCTTCCTTTGATCATAAATTGACCCGCAAATTTGATGACGGTTTTCCTTTCTGAATTTTTATTTCTTCTGTTGGCTTGATACAGAGTGTTCTGTATTCTCGAATCTTTAATGTAAATGACTCTTTCCAATACACAATCTTGGATGCAAAAACACTCAATTAGAAGAATAACTGAAATGTGATTCTCCCGGTTCTCATTTAAATGTAAACAACTGAGAAAATACAGTGCATGATTTCCTCATTCAACACAACAATATAAAGACCAAATCAATTTCAATCTCCAGATATTAATATTATGGTTCACGAACTTCACAAGTGCATATGAAAACAAATGTCTCACACACTTACAAATTCGACTTGCTGATAAAAATAAACATTGGTCTAAGAAATGTTGTTCAGTGAACTTCATTTTCCCACAAAAACAAAAACAAAACACAAAAACAAAAACAAACAAACAAAAACAAACAAACAAAAACAAAAACAAACAAACAAACAAAACAAACAAACGAAGAAACAAAAACAAAAACAAAAAAACAAAAAACTTCCAGCCCAAAAATATTCCTCCTCTCTCCAAAAACTAAAATAAATTGTCCAAGAAATGAGTTCATGGATGTGAACCAATTTCCCTTATCCCTAACTACCTACTAACTATAAAATCATTTATTTTAACTAGATATTCCTAACTAATCTTATATCAAAAACTTTTCACAAATAAACTTTAAAATGTTTTAGCCTTGACATGTGATCAATCCATCACATTGCTAGGCTCTTGGTATGACTTTAATAACTTATCAGTTTTATGTGCTTGGCCTAATGAACCTGCATCAGACTCCCCAAGAAAGAAAATTTTATGAGCTCCTACTCATAAGATCTTCTATAGAATGACCTACTTTATGTAGTGTTGCTTCATCCATCCAAGTAGAATCCTCCATCGTCTGGTCTTTCCACTTCACAAGATATTCCAAGTATTCTTTCATTTTGGTCTTCTTGATAACATATGTATCCAAAATATGTTCAGCCTCTAGACTCTTTGCCACATGCATTTGCTTCAGCCATTGTTGTTCCTTTCCTTCATCCTAGTCAAGCTTCCCAGAAGCTTGATCCGCATCACCAACTGTGTAGTGATACAAATCTATTACATTAAAAATGGATGAAATGCCAATTCCTAGAGGTAACTCCAGCTCATAATCATTCGCTGAAAACTTGTAGAGGATCTTACAAGGTCCTATCTTCTTCATTTTCAATTTGTTATATTCTCCCCTTCGAAACCTCTATTTTCTTAGGTGAGCTAGGACCACATCTCCCAATTCAAAGTTTACATCTTTCCTGTGTATATTTGCTCATTTCTTGTAGTTGTTTCTTGTATCTTGTAATATTTGTTTTACTTTGCATGCATCTCACTCATGGTTGTTGCAAAATCCTCTCCATCATCACTTCTATGCTCAATCTTTCCCAAGTCTCTTGGCTCACAAATTCCCCTCAAGTGCACGTCGTACAAGATTTAAAATGCACTCTTTACCGTGCTCCTATTTGGTGAGTCATTATATGCAAACTCAGCCTAGGCTAACACATGATCCCTTGCTTTGGTCGGTCACCTACTAAACTCCTCAACAAATTACCCAAACTCCTGTTTACAACCTATGTTTGCCCATCAGACTCTGGATAATAGGCTGAGCTAAAATTTAGCTTAGTGTCAAGTTTCTTCCACAAGGTCCTCCAAAAATGCCTGGTGAATCTTTTGTCCTTGTCAGATATTATACTTCTTGGCAAACCATGCAACCGAACAATCTCATCAAAAAACAAATTAGCCACATGGGTAGAATAAGTAGTTTTGAAACACAGAATTAAATGAGCCATCTTAGTAAATCTATCCACAACTATAAGGATTGAATCATTACCTCGTTGAGTTCTTGGTAAACCTATAACAAAATCCATACTCACTGAATCCCAAGGTCTATTGGGAATGGGTAATGGCATGTAGAGTCCAACATTCTGACTTCTTCCTTTAGCATGTTGACATACCTTGCACTTACTCACATACCTTTGTACATTTGCCTTCATCTTAGGCCAAAAATAGAAGTGACCCAGTTGCCCAAGTGTTTTCTCAGCACCAAAGTGTCCATCCAACCTGCCACCATGCTTTTATTGGGCCAAGTTTTCCCTCATTGAGAAATTGGGAATACATAGTTGATTATTCTTAAACAATAGCCCATCTTGCAACATAAACTCTTTTCATGGACTGTTATCCCTATTTACTATATTTTTACATGCTGCAAAAGCTTCTTTAAAATCAGCATCAAAGTCATACAAGTCTTTCAAATAATCAAAGCCTAAAATATGTATTTGGCTTTCCTGCATGATTAATCATCTCCTACTCAAGGTATCGGCAACCTTATTTGCCTTTCCACTAATGTGCTTCAAAACAAAAGTAAAATTTTAAAGGGACTCCACCTTCTTTGCATGTTTATGATTTAACTTATGTTGTTGCATAATGTATTGTAACATAGAATTATCTGTGTATGGAACAAACTGGTTAGGCATCAAGTAATGCCTCCAATGCTTCAAATCTTGAACCACCGCATAAAATTCTTTGTCGTAGGAAGAGTATTTCTGTTTTGACTCATTTAACTTCTCGTTGAAATATGCAATGGACTTATCTTCTTGGCTTAGTACAACTCCAATGGTTGTCCCACTAGCATCACATCACACTTGAAAGGGATGATTGAATTCTGGCAACTTCAACACCGGCTTCTTAGTGATCTTCTTCTTCAATAGTTGAAATTTTTTTTCTACTACTGTTGTCCAATAAAATGGTTTCCTATTCTTCTTGATTTCTCTAGGGTCAGTGCACATTCTCCATTCTCCACCCTTCTTTGGACTTAATACTATAGGTATGGCACACAGACTCAAACTTTCTCTTATTAGTCCTTTGTCCAACAATTCTTGGACTTGCTTCCTCACTTCCTCATTATATTTGGGTGTCATTCAATATGCAACTTTGTTCGGAAGATTGACTCCCGATATCAAGTCTATGTGATGACTGATGCTTCTTTTGGGTTGAAATTCACTTGCCAAATAATCAACTACAATGTCATGAAACTCATGCAACAACTCCTGAATCTATAATTTCAGTGTGCATAAGTACTACCTTTGGCTTGAAAACCACTGCATAGCTTACCTCTTCTTCTTCCATTTGTTGTATAAATTCCTTTCCACTAAGTAGCAGTGCTTTTGGGATGCTTGTTTTAGTTGTACCTTCCTATTTCAATGGTATAAGAGTGTGCTTGATGCCATCCTTTTCAAACTTATAAAAATTTCTCTCTCCATCATTGTTAGGATATTCCGACACATAGGAAGTAGTTAAGTTCAACTTGGTCTAGTATAGAGTTAGGTATAGAGTTAGGTAAAGTGTGTTTCTTTACCGTTGTACATTTTATAACTTACAATCCGACGGTCACGATATGTAGTGATCCGACGGTTCATTCTCTCCTCGGTATTACCGACACTTGATCCGTGGCTTGACACCCGATTGGTCCATGAATTCTATTTAAAGCGCATGGAGGGTCATTTGTAGGTTCAACCGTGCATGAGAGAAGCTTATGTAAATTTTCATTCTTTTATTAATAAATTTCCTGTAGTTGCCACGTTGGCGCAGGCCGTGGACTGTTTCCCTCTCTGAGGGTTTTAACCACGTCAAAATACTGGTGTATTGATCTGTGATCTGTTTGTGAGCGGTGTCCTTCTGGTGTTCTGTCTGAGGAACTTACCCTGTAAATTCCTACATGGTATCAGGGCTATTTGAGGGCCGCGTCCGTTGGTGATCCAAATCTGAAGTCGGTAGAACTGCATGCGGCTGTCGTTTCCTAGATCTACTATTTCTGACTGCTTTCGTGCCGAGAGCACTGCTCTGTTATTTTAGGAGCATCTGTTCCAGTGAGGAACCCCTTTCGTTTCACGCGAAAAGGTTTCCGGTAGCCCTAGCTGCGTCATTTTTAAGATCTGGAGGTATACAGTCTTTATTTGCAGTTTACTGTTATTTTCTCTCTGCTTATTTCGGTTTCGGTTTATTTAGCATTTTTTTAACCGGATCTATAACTTTCATTTATGCGTATGCTCTTTGCCCTGCAACTCTGTGCGATCTGGGCAAATCAGAAACAGAAAGGAAGGATTTTTTCTCATGGGTATGCTCTTTTCCCTGCACCTTAGTGTGATCTCGGAAAATCAGAAACATTGAGAAAAATATTTAGTTTTTCGGCTAAAGCTAACTTTGAGCCACAAGGTTCGATTTTTTTTTTAAATATTTAGTTTTTTGGGTAAAGCTAACTTCGAGCCATAAGGTTCGTTTTTCTTTGCATGTCCGTGTTGGGTTTTGTGTTTTGTGTTTTGTAGGGAAAAAGAGGTTTCTCAAGGCAAGCATGCAAACCAAAGCCCTCTCTCTCTCTCTCTCTCTCTCTCTCTCTCAAATTTTTTGTATAGCCCAATTGGTTCAAAGCTATTTTAAGAGAGTAGAGGTCTTGGGTTCAAATCTCCATTTTGTGGGGCGTTTTTTTTCATTCCCGCACATTCGCGCACTTTGCGGGCAACTTCAACAATTTGTTTTCAAAAAGCCATAACTTCTTCATCCGGAAGCCTTTTTCAGAGCCGTTTTTTTAAAACAGCCTAATTTTTCGAGATCTATCCATTGGAACACTTACTTTCAGCATCTTCAGCTTCAGTTTTTCAAAAAAATGGAAAGTCCATGCCAAGTCATTCTTGACAGCACTAACTACTTCCAATGGGCATCATACATGGAAGATTTACTTAGAAGTAAAGGTCTCTACAGAATAGCCACGGGCCAAGAGAAGAAACCAAAAGATGAAGACAAGGTTGCAAAATGGGAAAATAGACAAGATCAAGCACGTGGTTTGATAGGGATGTCTATTTCTCCTGATCTTAGATTCCATATTGCAGAACTTGATACTCCTCATGAAGCATTGGAACAAATCACTAAAGTTTTTGGGATTAAAAATGAAATTAGAGCCCATCAACTTGAAAATGAGTTGCTTACATTGGATCCTAATAATTTTTCTTGCATTGAAGATTTCTTGTCCAAATTCAAGACCCTTAGATATCTCTTGGAAGGTGTTAAGGTTAAGAAAGAAGATAGTAACCTTATTTATTCCATCCTTACTAAGTTGGGACCAGCCTACTCTGTATTTGTTTCCACCTTCCATTCTACAAGGGAAGCTTTCATTTGTCAAGGAAAAGACTACAAGGCCCCTTCCTTTGACTCTTTTTGTGATTCTTTAATAAGAGAACAAGAAAAACTCTTACACCTTGGTCTTCTTAATCTTGGAAACTCTTCCAAGAAAGCGTTAGCCGCCCAGCAGCAACCAAATTTAAAGAATCCTAAGAAGTCATATCCTAAAAAGAATGGTCCTAAACCAAACAAGGGTCCTAAGCAAACTCAGTCTCAAAATGAAAGATCATTTCAGCAAAATGATAAGACCAATAAAAACAAATGGAAGAAGACTGATAGACATTGTAACTTTTGTAATCGAGATGGCCACTTAGAATCTAAATGCTTTAAGAAGATGGAAGCCTTGGAAGCCGCAATGAAGAAACATAACATCCATGTGGAGCATTCTTCTACTTCAACTTCAACTTCATCTTCAGGAATGGCACTTTCTGCATGTCGTTGTCAATCATCTCAGTCTGGTTATGCATTAAATGTATCTTCTTCTTCTCATTCTCATGAGTGGCTCATTGATTCTGGAGCCTCTTATCACATGGCCAAAAACAAAGCCATGTTTTCTTCTTTACATGATTGTAACACCAAAAATATATATGTTGGTGATGATAGATCTCTTAATGTTGTAGGGACTGGAACTGTTCATCTAGACAATGGTCAGTTTAATGATGTATTATGTGTTCCAACCTTATCCAGCAACCTTCTATCTGTATATCAGATAACTCATTCAGGTGAAGGTAAAATTGTTGAATTTTCACCTCATGATGTTGTAATCAAGGATCTACGAGATCCTAAACAGATTCTAGCTACTGGTATTGCTGATGATTCCACAAGGTTGTATAAGTTTCACAACTTTGGGTCATCAAATCTTCCCTCAGTATTTGTTGCTCATAATGATGAAGTGAGCAAACTTTGGCATGAGCGATTTGGTCACTTAAACTATCGCTCCCTTCAGCATCTATGTAAAGAAATATGGTGACAGGTCTTCCTATGGTATCTTGCAGAGATGGTGTTTGTTCTGGATGTGTACTCGGAAAACATCATCGGGACAGTTTTGACAAACGTGCCTTTTGGCACGCCTCGGCCCCTTTACAGCTTGTTCACAGTGATTTGTGTGGTCCACTTCCTGTTGCTTCATTCTCTGGCT
>APFE031119172.1:0-16302 GCA_000404065.3 Pinus taeda | reverse complement strand
TAAGTTTTCCCACATGAAATAAACTTTTCTCTGCATAAAATTCTGTGAGCTTTTCTCCACATGAAATAAACTTTTTTATTTTTTTTAATTCTCATCATATTGAGAGCCATGCCATGGGTGTTGCCATCAAGTACAACATCTGTAACATACAACTATACCAGAAACATAATGCCAACAGTATTCACAGTCTTCAAAGGGAAAGAATCAAATGTAGGTATAGGATCTTTTCTCAAATACAATATACCTTGCAAATCCTTCTTGACATTCTCGGGAAAGTAGAAGAAATAATTTATAACAAAGAACATAATGTCTTGGATGAAACTCCAACTTGAATACCTGATCTCTCCATATTGTCCTTTCATTTTTCTGCTGGTCAGGTTCATCCTCCAGTGGCGTCCTTGGATCTAATCTCGAAACTAATTTGGAGTCGCCAAGTGAATGATTTCAGCCTTTCGGTGTCTAATCATTGTCCACCATAAACAATCAAATCTAAACTTGATACATTTTGCTGAGGAATATAACGCTATGTTCCCCAGTATGGTCGCCACTATATTAGAGCCTAGATTGACCTCAAGCTGAAGGGAGGCAATTCTAGGGTAACCACAAACCACGCTTAACCTGGTAGCTAGCCCTACCAAGTTGGGAGAGGGCTCTCTCCTTGTCAATCTCAGTTGAGATGACTGAATTGAATATGTATTTTAGGCTAGGTATAATAGCTCTAGGGTTTTTGGTTGATTTTGAAGGTTTTGGTTGCTGGATCAAATGGAGCAAGTAGCTTGTTGTCTGGGAAATCAAGTTAGGAATGCAGGGTGTTCTGTAGGGCAAGGTAGGTGGGTGTTTTGGTACTTGGAATTGAGTGAGATGGTAGGTATAAGACTAGTGAGGAGCTGAGGAGGGCATGCAAGGATCATGAGTCCTCTTCAGACAGCTGAAATCATCAAAAACTAAATGTATTCCCAAGGTAGAGCACTATTACCAATGTCTTCTACCTATCTATCTTAATTTCATTTAGTTAAGAAGAATGAATAGATTTTGGCACATATACACATGATAAAAACTAATGACAGAAAGAGAAACAATGCAAAAACACATTACCACAAGAATCCCACAAAAATAGTTGCAAACCCTAGTTTATTTCCTTACCAAACTGCTGAAGTGATGTGCAATGAAGCTCAGAGCATCCACAAGAGTCGAACCTTTACAAATGACTAATAAAGTACATAATATAGGCATTAAACCACCTATTCTAGCCATCAGGGGTCGAATCCATGAGAAAGGGGGTGGTTTCAACCATATTTAAACTAAGAACAGCAATATAGGCAGTGGAATAGCTTGCCTCTAAAACGATGGAAACTGATTCATTCCAACCCCAACCACCTCAAAATGATGAATTTACCCCCAAGAGTCATTTTGTCATTATATTTACATCCCATAGCATTAATTACATTCATAGATTTACCTAAAAAGAGCCCAAAATTCAAATTACAAAAAATCTAGGCGCAATTTTGATTTTGGAGCCAAACTGGCAATTTTCATTCAATGCGTAACGCCCCTGATCCAATGCGCAACACTTTTTCTAATCCAGTTTTGGGGGCCTTCCCGGTGTCTAAATTGGGTGTAGGATAGCTCGTTGGAAATATTGTCGAGTCTACTTTCCGAAACAACTTTAATTTCTAGATTTGGATGTCATTTGCTCCCACAAAAATGGAATCTCCCAAGACTGCTTCTTGTGTGTCAAAAAAGTGGGAGAGAGGTCATTTTTTGATGGTTTTTTGGCCTTTAGGTGACCAAGATCTGCTCCAAACTTGATGAAAATTTTTGGGTTTTCTTGTTTTTTCATGTTGAATCCAAAAATATAAACCAATCTCTCAAACCTATTGGGTTTTCCTATGTTGCAAATCTCTATGCATAGTACCACTGATTCTATGCATAATGCCGCTTTCAAACCAAGTTTTGGAGGCCTTTATGGTGCCCAAATTGGGTACAAGATAGCTCGATGGAAATAGTATTGATTCTAATTTCCAAAAAATCTTGAATTTCGCAATTTGGAGTTCGTTTTCCTTTTCAGAAGTCAAATCTCCCAAGACTGGTCAAAATGTGCAAAATGAGGCTGCCTAAATGCAGAGTGTTGTTTTATTCAACTTTTGAAGCTCTTCCTCAACTCCAAATTGAGCTCATGATAGCTCATTGGAAATTTCTTTCTATCAAGTTATCATTTGACGCATCAAGAAAATCATTTGGCCAACCAGGCTAGGAGAAATAGTGATTTTACCAAGGTCACTCCAAAGGTGCAGCAACCCTCCTGAGGCAACTGTATTTTTGACATTTCTCTAGAACCATGACACCTGTGTAAAAAGTGAAGGAGGTTTTTCTTACTTTTCCTATTAGGGAAAAAATTCTCTCTCACATTTTCTAAATTCATGTTTTCTTGCTCAGAAACATCATTTGAGCAAAACCTATCTCTATGTGTGGAACAGGGGATTTGTAGAAATGAAGGGAAATGAAGGGGATAAGGGGCTTCTAAATTCTTGAGAAAATATTGGGAAGTAGGGAGGGATGTTAGGAAGAAAGAGAAATGTAATTTCAAATATTGAGTGAGGGGAAGCGGTCGAAAAGGGAAAAACACGGGCCTAGTCTAGAAAATTGTCAAATTGTAGCAACAAGCTAGGGTTTGTGGAAAAATGATGAATTTGAGGGATAATGAGTGATGTGAAGTGTTTAATAAAGTAAATTAAGGATAGGGGAAGGTGTATGAGCATCAGGATACAGGTTTTGTTGATGATTTGACCATCCAAGAGAAATTACCTTCAAAACCCTAGGAGATGGAAATGAGCCTTGCCCAAGTACAATTGAAGCACGAACAAGGTGTAAAATGACCCATTGGAACCTGAAATGATGATGAAAACTATTTGAATGATGGTACACTCATTCGAATGGTGACATGGACCGACACTTGGAAAACTTTGGAAATGATGAAAACAAATCCTAGACCTAATACCTAGTGACCAAATTTTACTTGAAAACTTACTGAAATGACAAAATTTGACTTTGACGCCCTAAAACCATTTTGTAAGAGCATGTTTGATCACTGGTGAAAGGCTTCAAAGACTGACACTCACACACTACATTATGGGACTCTAATGCTTATCGAGTTCTGAACCACAATATTTCATTGACGGTAGACAATTTTCACGCAGTTTTACTTATGTAGCTTACTAGGTCTTAATACTTCAACGGTTCTAATCATATAGTGATGGATATAAAAAATCATTAAACATGTTGTAAAAAATGAAATACAGAAAATTAAATGCCGATAACTACAATCAAAAGCCTGCAAGGCAAGTAAATGTATCACTAAATTATAACTATAATGTCAAAAATAAATGTTAAGAAGGTTTAGAGTTACAAAATTTCATAGAATGATGTATTATAGTCACTTATTTTCTATAGGATTCATTTACTAACATAATAATCTAACTTCAAAGCTCTAACGAGTTACAAAATCCTAAACTACAAGTTACATATTTTTGGTACTACAATCTGGTCCTGATTTTAATTCAAAACTCGAGTACCGAAACAAGGAACCAAATACAAAATTTGTTTAACTCTTAATCCTGAGAAAATCAATTCAAATTTGATCACAACGTGTTGAAATAACTATACTAACATATCTAAAATGTAAGTCTAATATATACCAAGATTTATAAATGAAATATCAAACAAAATCTAAAAATGAATATATCTCACTAACATTCTAGTCTATGAATAAAATCCAGGACTTTGCTTGAGTCGAGGGGCCCTTCTCAACCTAGAAATGTGCCTAGAAACAAACTCATATCAAAATGATGCTAAGAAATTTAATAATTAAATCTCCATTACAGAAGAATATTCAAATCCATTACACAAACCAACTCAAAATAATAATAAAATTCCTTAGTGTGTCCCTTTTTATCTATCCCTTTTATACATAGAGGTTTGGCCTCTTTTACAGTTACAATTTGATATTCAATGGTTAAAGAGATCTAAAATGAGAGTATGTTGCTCTTGAAATTTATTGAGGATTAATGTATGGTCCTCAAAATTGCCAATGGTTACGATAACCTCCAATTCGAGTTCGAAGTATAAAGATTGTAAAGCTTGGAATTGATTTTGTCTCCCTTGTTGCACGCTAAGAATCCCATCAAAAGATAAATCTAGATCCTTCTCTGTTACACATTGTGGATTGGGGTGCGGTGCAAACCTACAATAGAAATAACAAATTTCTATTAGAACTAGATACTTAACAATAAAGTCAATTTAAAATTCAATCGAAATCATAAAACAAAGGATCTTTGTCATCAAATTGGAAAAAAGGACAATAATTATTCCATTCATGAGATTAAATGGTATCATTAAGAGTTTTGGAGAATTGAACATTCCAACCACGCAATCTGATTTCAATAGTGATGAAAATCCACTGCAAATTGCTTCTAAAAACTGGATCTAGAGAATGCATGTGTAGATAACGAAGCAGATCAAGAAAATATGGATCTTCTAGCATTAACATCTTATTAGGATCTGACGTGACAATTGTATCATTATGTGTTGTATGGATGTGTTTAATTTAACTTCATTTCATATGAAGCACCAAGATTTGGTTTATGTTGACATGAAAAAACCATGTATCACCTTATTCACTTTCTAATATTATTATGTTTCCATCACCTTCGTAATATCTTGCAAAACATATAATTAAAACAAACTCAGCATCACATGCAGCATGAGATAATGTTGGCATAAGTTGCATGGTTTGGGAAGTAGTTACTACAATTAACATGGGTAGACCAAATTCAAAAACTCAACACATTACCGTTTATCCCTTTAGTAACATGATGTTGTTCCTTTCACAATGTACACCACGCAAATCGTTAGATATGGGATTGATGGCCACTTGGCATTGGTTTGACATTTTCTAAATATAGACGTAGATGGAAATATAGTCATAACTAATCTGGACATAATTATCTATAGTTGTTGAGTGCAGGTTGAAAATTACATGAAGAAATTGGTACCGAACTATCTAATTAACATTGAAGTAGTACATAGATAGAAATTGTTCATATTCGAACATAATTCTGAGCTACATAGCCAAATTATTAAACCATCATTGATAAAACCATGTTAAATACATGTTTTATTGTTAAAATGTAATAAACCCATCATAACTAACCACAAGGTAAAAAGGGTACATTTAGCAGAAGTTGGTGGTATAATTGTTGTAGAAAGTGTCATAAGTGCGAGAATATAGCTTATGAATGGAGACTTTATACAATGAATAATATGACATGTGCAAAGCCCAATAGTTCTTGCCACCAATTTTTTCAAGATATCCTTTGTTAATTGTCTGAAATCGGTGTAAAATATTGAATTGAGATATTCTTGAGGATTAGGAAGCTTGTAGTACATGTGAATATCATGTGTGGTATGTGACCAATACTTCTACCTCTTCACTTCCAACGATCATTTTTTTTAGGGTTAGTGTGATTAAGGATCCATCCAATTGTTTCTGCACATGGTAACACTGGATAGTGGCAAGCAATCCTATGGAACCTAGAGTTTTTTATATTTAGGTACACATGTTTGTCTTCTATATTTTATGAGAGATCTTTCTTGGTAAATCCCTTGAATATATTTGGCCATGATAAATTCATAGACTTATCAATGAAACAAGTTGTATCCTTGAATATTGGCACTTTGGGCTTTGAGGTATCCATTGTACCCTATATATCGCTTTCCACTGTTTCCCTTACAAGTCCTTTTCTTGTAACCAGAGGTATGGTTTCTATTGAAGATGATAAGATGGTATGCCAAAGATATTCGGCACCTGGAATCTAAAAATCATTCATGGAAATATTTACAAGATCAATCCCCAAAAATACCTACTCTAACTTGTTCAATTTGAATCAACTATTCATTGTGGAAAGATAATGCGCTAGCCTTAACACAAACACTAAGGCTAAGGACAAGGGTAGGCTTTAGTAAGGACTAAAACCATGCATAGTGTACTTTCACAGGGTTTGGAGCTCATGTATTTGGTGCAAGCACATGTGTTAGAGGCGGGCGTAAATGATCTACAAACTGAGAGTGCACTATGCGCTAACATTTGGTTAGAGGACCCATGGGTTTGACGTTGGCACATTGGGTAAGTACCATTAGTTGGTGGTTTGAGAACTGGAAGCATGTGATGTGATAGAAAGAGATTGCATTTACCTAGCACAGACATATTTTATAATAGTTATGGATAGGGACTAAAACATGCACATGTGTGGCTTGGTGAGGTCAAGACGCTTCATTGTCATACTTGGAAAATACCACATTCAATACTTTAGGAGCAAGGGTATCAATTTGTGACTATATATCTCACAAGAGTGCTCCAAGTGGCTAGGTTAAGATGCAACGAAACAAATTAAAATATGACTAATTATAGGAACAACAGATCACAAAGGAAATCATTAAAATGAAAATTTGACATGTGAACACATACATGCATCAAATTGTTGAAAGAAATGTGGAGAGTCACGGAAGCTTAATAAGTGCATGAGACAAATACAAAGAAATAAAATGGTAAAAATAAGCATGAACTTTAGTTGCAAAAGAAGAGAGATTACCTGTAACAAGTGTGTGAAGCAATTATAGGTGGAAGGCAATGGATTTGTCCTTAAAAGGTGCGTCGAACTCCAAAATCCAAATACAATTGTGAAATGAACGTTAGGGGTCAACTTGTATATATAATATGCCCACATGTGTGATCTTTTCGAGCTTCTAAAGTGAACTTAGGATAAATTTTTATAATAGAAATGTCCCTGTGAAGCATGTTTGCGCTAGGGAGATGAAGTGCACAAATATTTCCAAGTGGGATTTCGCTAAGAAAGGATAGTGTGCTAAGCTTGTGATCAAGAAGAGTGCCTTTACTATGAAAAAAATTCAAGTATTTTTTTATGCCTTGAAGCACTAAGAAAAACTTGAAGAAGTTCAGGAAGACTTCAATGACTGAGACAAATGGATTTCATGATCATTCACAAGCTTGATAGGCTTCAAAATTGGATGTAGTCGAAAATTTTGGAGGGTCTCTAGCCAATTCTGGAGGGTCTTGTAGCAACTATAACACTATCAGAAAACAATCTCACCAACTAAACCCAACATTATAGAACATTATTCCTATTTACATCGGATTTTCCCCAAATATGATGATTGAAAAATTACCGTGTAATCCATATCCATTTTTAGTTTCCCAATATATGCAATTGCTACTTCAATAACATAATCTTGAATTCAACATGCACTATAAATCAAAGATGCCAATGCTGATGAGAATGGGACAATAGTAATCATAAAATGTATAAGCTCCCATAATGCTAAAAAGATAGATTAAAAAAAAGCACCAAGATCAAGGACAACAACTAGGACAACAAAAAAAAATTCATGTTAAATGTCACCACACAACTTAGAGAACAAATCACTCACATAATGCAATCAGTAGAATGGCCAACATATATACAAGGCAATAAATTGTTCACCTCAGATGTTGAGTAAAACAATGACCTAGGAAAGAATTCTCAAGGAAATCGTTTGTAACAAACCCCCCACCTCCACAAAAATTAATTTATGTCTCTCATCAATTAGCATCTCATAGAAAAAGCTCTAAAATCATAGTATGAAAACATTCAAACCTAATTGCTACATGGTGGTAATGTATAATGTATAAAAATTTTAAACACACATATTATCCACTTTTTGAGATGCAGACCTCATTGTTATAGGGCTATAAAATATACCATGCAAACACTTTAAGCACTTGCATACAAAAGGAAGGACACACCACTTACCTGATAATAATGCTACATGTTTTTCACTTGTGTTCAAAATGAGCTTGTTTGCCACACCACAAATGAAATGTGCAATATGAAACCATATATCTTCGAGAGAAAATCCCTCACATTATGAAACTACCAAAACAACAAACATTTTTGTATTGAATTCCCCTCGAAAGTAATCAAACATGCATTAGCAATGTGCATGCTAAACATTTGATGATAAACACTTGGTCAATGCACCTACTAACAAAATAACTAGTACTAGTGGTTACAAATGTCATATTACCTTTTAAATTTTCAAAATATGTATTAGATACTAACTAATGATGATATCTTATTCATAATATCTTATTTTGAACACCTGACTAATGCACCTGCAAAAAATAAATATAACTAGTGGTTATAATCTTCACACTACCTTTTAATTTTTCATGATATGTTTTAGATACTAAGTAATGACAATATGTTATTTATTTATTCATGATATGAAGTAGATACTAACTAATAATTGTAACATGATATAAATGAAAACCAAAATTTTCATGCCCCAAACTTTAATAAACCAAAACTATTAATTAATAGATTAATATATATTGTTAGTCAAGAGGGAGGTGTGTGGATGGGGAATGTATGCAGAGGTATGAACATTGCAGATGAAAGTTTCTATACCCTATTCCAGAAACCCATTCTCCCACACAACACTTTTTTCGCATAAATATTAAAAATACACTTTAAAAAGACACTTCATTTAATATTGGATAAAAACTATTTGATTGAAGAATGTGAAATCACAAATGCACATAGTATTCGAGAAGCTCAAATAAAACAAGCCCACACTAACATAGTACTAGGGAAAGTTAATCACCCACCCTTATTTCACACCTGATCTACATGTAACCTGAACTTTTCATGCCCCAAACTTTAATAAAATAAACCACTAATTAATTGATAAATATGAAGTGTGTGGGAATGTATGTGGATGTATAGATCGTTGCAGAAGAAATTTTATGTTCCTTTCTCCACACACTCATTCTCCCACACGACACTTCTTCCTCACACATGCTTATAATCCAAAACCACTAAATAATTGATTAATATGTAGTGTAATACAAGAGGGAGGTGTGTGGAATATGTGTGTGTAGGGGGAAGGTATGCAAAGATATGAACATTATGGGTTAAAGTTTATGTTCCTTATTTCAGACACCCATTCTCCCTCAAAATACTTCTTCCTCATATGCATTAAAAAGACACTTCATTTAATATTGGATAATAACTATTTTATTAACAAATGTGAAATAAAAAATGGGTGTAGTATTTGGGAAGCTCAAATAAAATGATCCCACGTCAACATAGTAGTGGGGACAGTTAACCACCACCCTTATTTCGCACCTGATATACATGTAAGCCAAAATTTTCATGCCCAAAAATTTAATAAGTCAAAACTACTAATCAATTTATTAATATGTAGTGTGCAAGAATGTGTGTGGCTTGTTGAACATTTGGCATTGTTAGGATGGTAGGAGGCATCAAGTGTGTTGTCATTGCTATCAATTATGCTAACATTGATGGCATATGCATAGTGTGCTTGGCATTGATGTGAATGGAGTGTTAATATTAAGGGGAGTCTTTTCTTTTATATAGTATTTGGTAGAGAATCATCATAGTAGCAGGATATGTAAGAAAGCTAAAATATTATACATATAGTGGTTGGGAGTCCTAGTATTTGGAGGAATTTATGCCTTGGGAGATCACCTTAGATGCCCCTCGAAGTGGTATATTTGGATATTGGCTAGAAATAGATTTCTAATGGTATCCTAAAGTTTAAATTTGGCACTTGGGAGTGAAAGTTATGGTTGTTCTAGGTTAGCAGGCCAAAAATCAACCTAGTGACCTAGCCATTGGTCCCAACATTCCAGTCAGCGTATAGTGTGCTTGAGTATAGCTAGAAGAATGGTATTGGCTGGTTTAAGCTCATGAGGGATGGTTCTAGGTTACATCACCCTAGAAGGTTTTTTCCCAGGATTTTTCATCACAACACATGTTTAAAATCCCAAGGGAACTAGGCGTTAGGACATCAGGGTAGACAAGGTGGAATACAAATAGTGTAGCAAACCAATTAATGGCACACAAGTGGTTCTTGCATGGTCCCACAAAGACACATACCGCAAAAATAAATAGTCGTCGAAAGAAACATCCTTGGAATAAATACCTCGGAGATTTCTCTAAGAGACACCTTGATTTAGCATTGAGATTTGCAACAAGTAACAAAGACATGTAATGGAAATAATGTCTGAAAGTGTTGTAAAAAATTCCATCTGAACTAATAAATTTTATTAATAATTTGACGAAAAATAAGGCCCTGGATCACCCTTTTTCCATATGGTAATGGGGAATGAGACACATGGCATGATTTGATTAGCAAAAGGAGACACAATGGAAATATGATGTGAGCATGACATGGCCCAATAAGAGAGTGACATGTGGCATTTGGATTCAACATTTTTGAATGGCCAAGTGGGCCAAAAATGGGCAACACATGGCACCACTTATCAAGTTCCACATGGCATCATTTCATAGTTGGTATACAGGTCAGCATTAAGCACACATTGGATCACAAGTGCCATCGTCGAAGTAGCGACCCATCATCTTGAAGGAAACAATCTCAGAATTTTTTTTAGAGAGTCGCTAGTAGAAAATCCCAAGGTATTATCTCTGAGAGGATATGGTAGATAGGTCACCCTGATGGAAATATTAATTTTCAAGGTGTCATTGGCATGGTTCCATGGGACATGTAACCCTAGAATAAAATGCTCGAAGGAAACCTCCTCAGAAGAAACCTCCTTAGAAGAATCATTCCTTAGAAGAAATAGCTCACAGAGGTTTTTCCTTAGAGTCTCTAGTGGAAACTTTCGAGAAGATGGAAGTTGGGAGACAGTGAAGTTTGACAGCAGGTGATGGCAATAGTTTCATTCCAAGGGGACATGATGGACAAGTAATCTCAAAAATAATATGATTGGTCCACGTGTTAGGTAGTTGGTCCCCAAGGAAACATTATCTTGGAAGGAACCCCTCGGAAGAAATGGCCTCAGAGGTTATCAAAGGAGTGCAACTATGTTTTTTCCAAGAAATAAAATTCAGGGGCTAAATTTCGGTCTAGTACTTAGTTTCATGTGTGCATTATGACGATGGTCATGGAAGGTTAATGAACATAATTAAGCCCTCAGGGCTATAGTGCAAAAATGTTCCCAAAAGCCAATTTTATGGTTGCTGTGTCTATAAACAACATGAATGGGTTAGCAATTCTTTAGTATGGTTCCTCCATATTTGGCCGTTATGCCAAAATTGGCTAAGATCTATAGTTTTTTTATGCAGACATTGAATGAGTCAGAAACATTTGATGACTCTACCAAGTTTAGTAGCACACCAAAGGAATTAATGGAGGTAATGGTGATTGTCGAGGTTAAGAGACTAAGACAGAAAGGACCATGACTTATAGAGTGAAATAATGGAGCTCGGTCAAAACAAAAGCATGATAGTCCTGAGTGCTCCTCATGTCACAAATATTCAAATGAGAATCACAATTAGAATAGACAATCTGTCCTTAGTATGAGTGTGACATCCCTGATCAAAAAATTTGTATTGTTGATCAGTTTCCAGGCACGAGATTTCATACTAGGGAATTTATGTATTCTGATGGTGTGTTGTAGTGTTCTTGTCAATTTTTGTGTGCCTTACAAAGCATCATTGGATACCTTTACTTTGTATGATGGTTGAGTATTTTTTGTCCATAATCAAGCTATTAATACAAAACAATTGTCTTCCCTGCAAGAAATGTAGTTATCATACTGAACGAGTTCTCCTATCCTAATTAAAATGAACCATACCAAAACACATTGAGACTATGTGATGATTTGATATATTGCATTGTTCTTTGTGTAACTAATGCACAAAACCATGGAATGCAGAGGTGCACGATAGGGGAAAATGACAAATTGTTGAGAGTTGTTGGAGAGTTATCTGAGTGTAAGTGTGCTACTATCAAAAGGCTAAGTCGGACTTAGGAAGAAAAATAATTAAGAGCTCTTGAGTGTTTATCGTGTGTAAGCCAAGAGAATAAAACTGAGATCTGCTACAAATTGGACAGAATGAGGAGAAGGCTAAGCATATGTTGTTGAGAACTAAGGGACAAGGTCATCATAGCGTAGTGTTGAAACAAGGAAACATCAGTGCCAAGAACAATGAGTAGTGATTTCCTAATTGACTATGCGTTGGACCCTACAAATAGGGATTTGGAGCTTCCATCTGGTGGATGTCTAAGTAGATCTTGGAGGTAGGTTCTTCTTTCAAGTGCATTCTTTCATAAATCCATGAAGCTTCAAGTTAGTGCTTGCAACAAATACAATAATTTGATGCTTCAGTTGGTGCTTCTGGTAAGTTGATCGGGTGTTTATAGAAGAAGGGAGTTGGTGCTTCCTATTAGTGGGTGTCAACAAACAATCTAAGGGATTCATTTCTTCCTGTGAGTGGGTGATCACAAATATTGATGTAAATAGAATAGGATCTCATATTTTACATCATAAAGTAGACAAATCTTTGGTGGTTTTTCTCCCAAACGGGTTTCCACATTAAACCTTAGTGTCTTATGTGTATCTTTCTCATCATGCAAGTGTTCATATGTTGATTTGTATTTTTGTTGTATGATATGATGATGACGCCTCACAGGAATTTTTGATAAGCCTGAAATGAAAATATAAATTGGCATAAAGTAAAAATCAGCCTTAATACTTATTCATCATCCTCTCGGTATTAATCATTGTTTCCAATAATTGGTATCAGAGCAAGGTTCCTTCAAGAATAGCTTAATTTCTTGAAGGTAGATCAAAAGGAAACATGGCTAATCAAGTTTGTCTTACACTAGAAAGAGTACCATTATTTAATGGAGCAAACTATGTGGTCAGGAAGTTTAGAATGGAAGGCTATTTAATGGTTGTTGATTTAGATGCAGGGTGCTCCATACTAAATGAAATGAAGAATGAAAATGACAGTGAAGCAAGAAGGATTATCTTAAAGAGCCTATCAGATTCAGACTCCAATAAAGTGAGCCATTTCAAGTTTGTTATTGACACTTGTCAATATTCAACAATTTTGCAAGTCATTATGCCCAACCTTAAATAATACCCCCTAATGGCACTAAAATAAATTAAATCTAATAACAAATTTGACCTAGTAGGTAGGATCCTACCCTAAGAAAACCCATCAACTCATCATATTTATTTTTATAGGTTGTTTTCATAAATTTAGACCTGGAGAAGATTTCCCAATATGTTGGTCTTATATAGAAAATTATAAAGAAACTCCTTCATAACAAAATCCATGAAATATGTTTCATTTAAAATATATTTTTTTACAAATATTATCTCTACCATATCATGTGAAGTTTTATATACCTTGAAACCTATGGTTTTAATACAACTATTATATTGGTGCAATAAAAGGTATACACAAAGGTTACATTATAAGGTTAAAACTTATATTATTGAGGCACAATTCAAAGGTTATAACCATGATGAGATTATATATCAGGATATGAAAAAATACTTTGAAATTGTGAACTTATACATGGCATAATTTTCAAGAGTATGATATTGTGTCAAAATATATTATGCCTTCTTTTTTATAGTGAAACAACCTAAATCCTCGGCAATGTTGTGTTAAATTTCCATTTGAAAATTGTAAGAAGGTAGTTGGTAATTGGGTATATCATTTACATGCATGCATTAATATTAAATGAAAATGTTCCATAGTATTAATATATTGCATGAGATCTCAATGACTAGATTCGATTTTAATGGGAAATTTGCATGAGTTATCATAATCGACACGAGGATTGGTTTGATCTAGCAATGGTTGTTCATATGTTTGTAATTATATTAATTAATTTTGTATCACCTCTTTCCAACCCAAATGATATCAATCCCACGAGGCACTAACCATCTCTCCTTGTATTGTTTGATTCCTCCACTGCAGTATCGACACATTGGCCAGTAAAAAGTTATATGGAATTTTATTACAAGTAACTTTTGCATGAATAGAGATACTTTGTCTTCCAAAATACTTAGAGGTGACAGTGTTGAATACCCTCTTATTAACAAAATCCAGTGTTTTAGGGTTGTTTTAGAAGTTGAAGCCCACCGTTTGTTTTTACAGATTCTCAAAAGTTCATCTCGAACTACCTCACCATCTAAATGAATCATGTCTAGAACAGAGGGTTGGCCCTGAACTGGGACTTAGGGGTCCACAACCTCCATGTCTTCTTCATCTGGTTCAAGCTCTATTGTTACCCCAACTATCATAATTGGATCTATTTATTCATCTTTTAATCCTTAGAAATCTACCACCAATCAAGCGAAGTTCATTAAAAAATATGGACTTTTTTAGTTTAAGGATAATGTTAATGCAACTCCTTGACACATTCAATATCCTTTGAATCTTTCACCCGTGAATGCTCCTCTTCCCAAATTTAAAGATCACCCGCCAATTTCTCTGTCGATGGCACCATTGCTGCAAACAAACACTTGATCTCTTTCTCAAATTATTGCCACATATTAGGGAAAATTATACTGATAAATGTGTGTGATTGTTCATAAATTCTCTCTTGGGTAAGGCCACAACTCATTTCTTTGAATTACATTCAAAATCCTTTAACACTTGGGATGAAATTTATTATTGGTTTAAATCAACTTATGGTGGACCTAGAAGTCTCATCAATCTATTGCGTGACTACAGTAATGTTTCCTTTCCAAATGGGCGAAACATTAAAACCTTTAGTATTCAATTTACTCAATTGTATAATCAGAATTATGAGATTATCCGCCCTCAAAACCAAGTTGTAATGATGCAGTACTATATTGCATCACCTCCTCCCTATTACTAATGGATAGAAGAAAGGAATGATATTAGCCTTGAGTCTGCCTTGCAAATCTACTTGGAATATGAAGAATAGCATTGAAGAACATGCATACCTCTCGAGGGTCAAGCTAATCAAACAAATATGACTTCAATCTTGTAACTCATGCAAGACATGAGTAATATATTGATTACATATGAACGAAGACTTAACTCTCAATCTAAAACCCCCACTTCAGGGCCTACACATAATTCCTAGCAGGTTTATAAACATATTCCTCCCTTTTCTTTGTAGAAATTTCTACAAATATAGCTCTGATACCATATAGAAATTTCTACAAATCTAGTTCTTATACCATGTAGAAATTTTTACAAATCTAGCTTTGATACCATGTAGAAGTTGCTTTTAGATTCAAACTGCTAATTATAATTTTCTAAAACAATTGCCTTGAACCTACTCTACTCATCAACAAATAATTAAACAATCACGAAATCACGAAACATACAAGAGAAAGAATTTAATCAAAACATTACACAATGATTTCCTGGGGAAAGCCATGGCTTAAAACCCCTCCTATCTATATATTGTATTAGTCAGAAAATATGAGAAGATTACAATTATTTTCTTGATCCCGAGTAACCTCTGCACTATCTCTATCTGTCTCATTTCTTCATAGGCAAGCCTTGGATGAACATTATATGCTTTATTCAACCTTGATCTCAACCTGCACAAGTATTTTTTATCCTATGCCTGACCAACTATGTTTGGCCAATACTTAGACAAATTCCTAGCCTTCCAAGCTTCTACTTCCTTACACTATTCAATGAGTGATTATGCCCCTATTTAATGGGAATTTCCTCAAATGAATTGTGCAGTTCCTTTAGGATCTTCCTATGACTACATGCACCACCTATACAATTCAGATGATCATATGATTGATACTACAATTTCCCTGAAATCGAATATCAACTGGGTCTTTCTCATATCTGACATGCATGAGTTATTTATGAGTGAATCACCAATTTACATGTTGATCATAGTAGAGAGAACCACACTCCATTGCAGGAAGCACCACACTACTAGACCTCCCACTAGTTCCTCCAACGGTTGGAACTAGTTTAACTATCTTTAACCGAGTTAGACTGAACTAATTAATTACAACTCAAAATAGAATCAACAAGGGATCCTATAAAGTTGGAGTTAGTCTACATGACTCAAGTTAGACCCTCAACTCGAATTAACTGAACCAACTAAGTCAAATGAATTTAGTTAACTAATACAAGTTATCATGACATGTGGAATTACAATTTTATTCCCAATTTAATTCATGAACAAAATTAAATCAGGATCTTTCTTGATGTTATTTTCAACATTTCTTATTGCAATTTTCAACACTCCCTCTCAACAAGAAAGGGATTAACATATATCCCAATCTAGTGCTTTGGAATGTTATGCATGAAACTCTTATGAATGTTGTTGTTGTTACTACAACATCTAAATTTAAAAAGAATTCAAAAAAAAAAAAAAATTGAATCAACTCTG
>APFE031119169.1:0-13129 GCA_000404065.3 Pinus taeda | reverse complement strand
AGAGCTTCCTCTTTGCTCGATCTCTTTTAATTTCCATGCCAAAAATATAATTTGCAGCACCGAAATATTTCATGTCGAATTTGGAGGACAATTGGGTCTTCAAATCCTGGATAATTTCTTTGTCATTTCCAACCAACAACATATCATCCACATACAAGACCAGATAAATAACACGGTCACCAATTATTTAAAATACACACAGTGATCTGCTTTGCTTCTGGTGAAGCCAAGTCCCCGTATAAATGTATCAAATTTCTGATACCACATCCTTGGTGACTGTTTTAACCCATACAAGGACTTCTTTAACTTGCATACCATTTCTTTTACCCTTCACCGCAAAGCCTTCAGGTTGCTTCATGTAGATTTCCTCTTCAAAATCCCCGTGAAGAAATGCTGTCTTCACATCCATCTGTTCTACCTCAAAATCAAAAGCAGCAGCAACAGATAAAAGTAATCTAATAGAAGTTACCTTGGCAACAGGAGAAAAAATATCACCAAAATCAATTCCCGGCACCTGGGAATAACCTTTTGCTACCCACCGAGCTTTGTATTTCTCCACCTTCCCTTCTGTATTTGTCTTCTTCTTGAACACCCATTTGCTGCCAATGGGTTTCCTTCCAGCTGGCAACTCCACCAGATCCCAAGCCTCATTTTTGTGCAAAGATGCCATTTCATCAACCATGGCCTCTTTCCAGAGTTTTCAATCCTTCGAATCCACTGCTTCCTTCACAGTTCTGGGATCATCATCAGTAACAGACAAAGCAAAGTTTGAACAGAAAGCAGATGGACTATACCTTTCTGGCTGCCTTCTTTCTCGAGCTGATCTTCTCACAGCTGGAGTTTGTGGATCTTCATCTTCTGATTCCTCCTCTGCTACAGAGTCTGATTCTTCCTCCTTTAGTTCAAACTCTATCTTCACAGGTTCCTTTGGTTGGACTTCATGTTTAATAACATCTTTCACCTCTCTGAACCCCACATCTTGACTGTACACAACCTTCCTTGTTATTGGGTTCCAAATCTTATAAGCCTTTAAACCGTCCTTATACCCAATAAAGATGCACTTTTCAGATTTACTATCCAACTTGGTTCGTTTCTCCTTTGGAACATGTACATATGCATCACATCCAAATACCCTCAGATGTGAAGAGAGGGTTTCTTACCAGTCCATACTTCTTGTGGAGTCTTATCCTCCAACATTGATGAAGGTGACCTGTTGACCAAGTAACATGCAGTATCCACCGCCTCTGTCCAGAATTCCTGTCCTAACCTGGCACCACTGAGCATGCTTCTTCCCTTTCCATCAACGTCTTGTTCATTCTTTCTGTGACTCCATTTTTCTGAGGTGTATATGAAGTAGTCTTCTGTCGTGCTATACCACACTTCTTACAGAATTCTTCAAATTCCTTGCTGCAGAATTCTCCACCATTATCTGTCCTCAGTACCTTTATCTTCTTCTCTGTCTGATTTTCACCAGAGCCTTAAATTCTTTAAACATGTCAAAGACTTCAGATTTCTTCTTAAGGAAATATATCCATGTATTCCTTGAGAAGTCATCTATAAATGATACATAGTACACAGACTTACCCAGTGATGGAACTTTCACAGGTCCAACACATCACTGTGCACAAGCTCTAATATCTGTTTCACCCTCTTACCACCAGAGGGGAAACTCACCCGATTCTGCTTCCCATATACACAATTTTCACAGAAATCAAAATCTAGAGAGCTATTACTCATACCTTCTACTACCTTCACCATTGAAGTATTCGAAGGCCCTTCTCTCCAATATGTCCAAGCCTTTGATGCCACAACATGGTCTTCTCTCCAGAGACCACTAGACTTTCTGCTCCATTTTCAGGAACCATAGAACTATTGCACCTGTCAACAACAGTGCTACCTTGCAGCTTGTACAGAGTTCCAATTTGAACTCTTCGCATCAATACTAGTGCTCCTCGAACCATCTTGCAGGTATCCTTCTCGAACACTGTCTTTACACCTGCATCATCCAACTTGTTTACAGAAATCAGATTTCTGGCCAATGCAGGAATATGCAGAACACCCGGAAGGGTTCTAACCCTTTCACCTTGCAACTTCAACTTTACTTTTCTGCGACCAATGATTCTAGCCTTCCTATCATCTCCTAAGAAGACATCACCACCATCGTATTTCTCATACTCGCAGAACCACTCTCTATGGGGAGTGAAGTGAAAGGAGCACCTGAGTCAATCAACCATGCCTCATGATCTACATGTGTACTTGAAGAAGCCAAGTACACATCCCCACCTTCATCTGAGGTGGTTTTCGCCTCTGCAGAAGGAGCATCATCAGATCCCTTTCCTTTATCAGGAGATTTAGATTTACACTCCCTTCTGAAGTGCCCTTCCTTTCCGCATTTCCAGCACACCACCTTTGTAGGTTTTCCTGGAGATTTAGATCTCCCTCTAGATTTAGATCTCCCACTCGATGACTTATTTTTGTTTCTGTTCTGGGACCGTCCTCGTACAGACAAGGCATCACCATTCTGGTTGTCCATATTTTTCCGTCTCATCTCCTCCGTCAGCAAGGCTGAGACTATTTCATCAAACTGCAAAGCAGTTGCATTGCTACCTATTGCAATAACCAGACTATCCCACGAGTCTGGTAGAGAACACAACAAACTGATGCACTTATCTTCATCTGAAATTTTAATATCAACAGATAATAACTGACTTACCACAGTATTAAACGCATTCAGATGCTATGTCACCGAGTCTCCATCTTTCATCCTCAGGTTATACAGCTTTTTCCGCAGGAACAGTTTATTCACCAGAGACTTAGATTGGTACAAAGTCCCTAACTTGTCCAATAAAGCCTTCGTCGTAGCTTCCCCTGATACATTCAACAATACTGAATCTGAGACACACAATCGTATTGTGCTCTTTGCCTTCCGATCCAACTTCTTCCATTCTTCATCGGTCACTCCCGTTGGTTTAGTACCCGGATCTACCGTGATCCACTGATCTTTATCCACCAACAGATCCTCCATCTTGAGTTTCCACAACTCAAAACTCTGACCATTGAACTTCTCAATCTCTATCTTTCCGTGCTCGCCATCTTCTTTCACCACCAGAATCGATCTCGCAGATCTCCCACTGAACAGGGTCTACCGTGGGCCCGAGCGAAACCCCTCAGCAACAAAGGCGTCCCCTTGAAGCCAAAATAGCTCTGATACCAAATGTAGGTTTTAACCCCGTACAGAAATTACCTGCATATGAATTCTAAATCACAGGAAATAAAAAATGCGAGAGCATAACACATAAAACACATATACACAGAGATTTCCCACTGGATCTCAAAACCGAGACTACCAGCTTGATTTTTCATTATATCCTTTCAATGTTACAAGACATATTTATACATGCCGAAGCATCCAATACCATGGACCGAAAACCATCGCGTCCAAAACCATGGACCGAAAACCATAGGTAGGTTCGTCCAACCTAATATAGTGTCCAAAAAAAAATTTCTCGGGGCGTTGCCCCGAACCCCATAGAGGGGGGCTACCCGCTGCGCAATCGACGCAACGAAGGGGGGGCTCCACCCCCCCTCTAACCCCCCGGTTCACTATGCAAGTTAGTCGTGGAAAGAATATAACACAACCCAACAATAGTTCCTTGTTACTTATATTAAAATGAAAAAATGTACAAATGTTTTATATAAATATTCAAAGTAGGAGTTTGATTCCCAATATGGTGAGTCTAACAACATGTTGATGGTGTTGGAAACCACCAAAATACAAGGGGTCTCCCCAATGTGAAGTCTCAATTAGACCTCACGCCATTTGGTATAGGAGCTCTTCTAGAGGTATGGCCAAACTACCATTGTTCTTAAAGATTTTCCTTGGCTACAAGAGTTAGCACAAGAGAGAAGTGTGCATGTACTTCTAAATGAACAAATGAGTATGCCTTGTGGAATGTTCAATTGTAAAATATATCAAGGTTCTTTCACTGGAGGGAAACGAAAGTGAGCCCTTAAGAGAAAAGTAATATTATTATTCCAATAAAAATACACGCACATACATATGAAAGAATCATTAATCAACTAGAGAAATAGTTCACATAACAGTAACAATCATTAAATAAGTTACAACACACATTCAAAAAAGTGAGCACCAAAGCCAATGAAATAGTTCAATTTATTTAGTACAAATGAGAACAACCTATACCGCAAACATCCAAAGAATAGCCTTACAATATTTATGATATATGCATGAAATTGTGTCAGCTCAATGAGCTTCAAGTATTAAGAAAAATTGTTAAGATGCATTGATACAATGGACACCACTAGCTCCAATAGTGGAGAATTAAGCCACCACTTTCTCCCCAAAAGAACTATCTTCCTCTCTAAAACCTAGTTGTAGGAGCCAAGGTGAAAATTCCTTTGCTTGAGCTAAGAAGGTGTATATATAAAAAATCAGGTGACTCTCCACCTCCCATATGACTCTTGAGCTCCCCTCATGACTCTTTAAATTCCATATGACTTTTCAAATTCTCATGAGACCTTTTGACTTCTACATGACTTTTCACATTCTATAGGTGACCTTTGGACTTCCACCTATTTTACATTTCTCATTCACTAAAAACTGCATCGACGAATGATGTGGCACATGATGACTCACATGACTCTTGATATGACATTTGACAAGACATAACTTGACACCGATGACATGGACTTGGTGATGATGTGTCAATGTAAAAATTATCTCCTTGCTTCTATTTTTGTGTCTCCATGAAATTTGTTTCATGTTCTTCCTCTTCCTCCTCTAAAAAGATTGGAAACAGGGAGTCTTCACTATGATTTTGATCTTTCATTTTCTACCGCAATCTAGTGTCCCTTCATCATCTTGTTCAACAATAATCTTGTCTCTGCAGCTTCATAAGTGTCTTCTAGCATAGTCTCCTTCTCCTCGTTTCTAAGCATCATCCTTTCATGTCAACATATGGTACCTGTAAATGAAATTCACTTATGACAAGACAACATCTATTCAGAAATATCCTAGTCTAACTTTCTTCATGAGAATCATTGATTGGCTTGGAACTGAGTACTGGACTGGGAGGAAGGATCAATAATTGTGCAGCATGAAATTCTAGAGGATAGGAGTGAGGGATTGGTGCTTGTGACTATGCAATGTGTAGTAACTAGAGGCATGAGAATCCAGATCACACAGTTCAGGTTCACAGTGAGGCAAGCTTGCCCACTGTAAATACGCAATGCATATTCTAGATGGAGACTGGGTTGTTGGATTATGCAATTATGTAATTTAGGGATGAAGAGAGATAAATTGCTGACTGAAACTACACAATGCGCAAAAAGAGGTTGCCCAGGACGTGGGATTACATAATTCTAGGGAGAAAGTGGTTGTTCTTAAGCACTATGAATACAAAATGTGCAGTCCTTAGAGGTAATAACTATGCATTGTGTGGTTCCAAGAGGCGGGGATGAAATATTGGGGCTTGCAACTATGCAATGCACAGTTCAAAGGGGTAGAGTGAGTCCATTTTATTTGGGCATGAAACTTTACAGAATATGGCTAAGTGTGGTATTGGTGAGGCAGTGGTGAAACCAAGATAGAATTTGAACATGATCACACACTCAGAAAAATTGATGACACAACATTGAACACTCAACACCTAGAATTAACATAATCCCTTTGATGTGATAGCAAAACAACACTTTCTCCCAAGTACAACACTTAAGATGCACTTTGCGATGTCAGTGACGACACTAACAAAACAGTGCATAAAAATTTGGGAATGAGTCTAGTACATGTCTATATGATAAATTAGACCCATTGGCTCCAAAGTTGCCTCTTACAATGAACCATAACTCTGCTTTTACAATGTGCGACATTTCCCATGCCAAAAGACAAAATTTAGATTTTCCTCAAAAGGGGACTAGAAAACTTAAATGATTTACATGGAATGTCTCTTGCTACTAGAAATGACAATTCACAAGGTCAAAGTAGGCTTTGAAATTTGAATATAATCCAAAAAATTGGAGGGTGTTATAGCAGTGAAAACACTTGGCGACACACTGATAGAACTCCATCTTCTCTGCCTTGGTCTAACTTTATGCACAGTGTCTAGTTTCTCAAGAAGTATTGATTCATCGTGCAGATTACTCTGGTTTTCCCACTTAATCCAGTTATAGATGTAGTCCCCTCCATCTTGGTTAAACGCATTCATAAATGTAGCTATATCACAATTGTTTTGATTCAGTAAAAAGGTAATATATAATGGTAAGTTTAAGATAATAAGAGTATGAGTTTTCATTTTTGGTGTTGCTTTGATGCTAGCAAGCATGTTCAGTACCCAGGCAAAGTCACTACAGAAACATAAGCATTGCTTCATTGCCAGTAGACATGTCCAGTACCCTAGCGAATTTTCTTGCTTCACCTCTATGTAGGAATCCTTTCTCTTCTTTCACCCTTTATTTATTTTATTTATATAATTGTTCTTAAGCACTTATTCTCAACATGTGAAACATCAAATCATTACAGTGCTGAGCTTAGAAATGAGGTTCCTAGAATAGACACGAGTATCATGGTTCTACGCAAAGCTCTCCTCATAGAAGGATCGTATTTTCCATTAAAACATCATTGACCAAAAGATGTCAATCAAGACAAAGAAGGACTAAAAGTTAGCCAAATGTTATGGTGTCACTAGGCCCTTTTTCCATTTTTCCACATGCATTGGAACCACACAAAACAATTTCACACAAGGTTTTATTCACAAAGACAATACAAAAGACAATGTAAAATACCGAACATAACATGAGCAAGCAAACAAACTAAAGAAAAGAAAATAAATATGTACATCAAGTAGGGACATAGCTCTATACTGCTATTGAAAATTTTGTTTAAGGTCTTAGCCATTGGTAGGAAGAGAATCCCTCTTCCCATCCAAATATTTAAGACAATAAGTGTGGTGGCCAAGCTTGTCTTGAACTACATATAGTCTTATCCACAGGGACCAGAATTTAGTGTGTTTCATTTTCTCTTTCTATGATTTATCCCACCTCAATACTAGGTCTCCCACACTAAAATATTTATTCCCTGTAGACTTCTTATTAAACCATCGCTTGGTACGATTCTAATGGATAACAATTTTTTCTTTCATTGTCTTACTTTCTTCCTATAGCTTCAAGAGTGTTTATCCTACTCTGAACCACAAGACAAGGCTTACCCTCAAACTCTTGAGAAAGTTGAAGGACTGATAGGCATATGTTCGAAGGTAGGATGACTTCTTTCCCATACACAGGGAAGCAAGGGAAAATTTTCAGAGATAGATTAGGCGTAACACGGTCAGCCCATAAAGCCTTCACCAAAGAATTGTGTCAGTTCCTTTGTTCAAAGTATACAGTTTTCATGATAATACGAGTCAATTTTTTATTGGTTGAATCAGCAAGATTGTTACCCTACGAATAATAGTTAGAAGAATGTTTTAAAACAATGTCATTCTCCAATTCAAAATCATGAAGTTTAAGCGATGAGAAATAAGGTCCATTGTCGAAAACAAGTGATGTAGGAATGCCAAACTTGGTGATGATAATTTGTTTGAGGAAATTGATGGCTTCCTTCTCATTCACTTGTTTGAGAGGAAATGCTTCTTCCCACCGTGTGAAATATTCTATAGCAATTAGAATATATCGATGCTACTTCGATGAGTGTGGAAATATTTCACCAATGGCGTCCAATCCCCATTGTTGAAAAGGCTCTTCTACAGCAATGGGCTGTAATGGGGCGGCCGACTTTCTTTCACGACTAGCTCATTTCTAACAAAATTGGACACTTACAAGCATAAGCGTGACCATCCTTGAAAATTATGGGCTAATAGTAACTGGCCCGCATGACTTTGTGAATAGTAATATCACCCGTTTAATGCTTACTAGTTGGTTCGTCGTGAAGATACTATAACACCCTTTCTAAATTTGGTGTTTGCAGACATATGAGCAGGAACCCATTATGGTGCTTCTGAAAAAGCACTCCATGTACCAACTGATATGATAAAAATTTAAGCTGAATATCCCTCTTTTTTTGTGTTGATAAGTGTGAGGGTAAGGTTCCATGCTCAAGATATTGTCACACGTACATGTACTAAGAGGTGGATGTGTCAAAGGAGGTAGTTTGTTCAATATTATACATCTCAACTTCTTGCTCCCACCTAGAAGACTCCTCTTCTGGTTTATTAATTGCTTCTGTTGTGAGATGGCATAGACCATGGTCTTTCACAGTGTGAACTGGCTTGAATTCAATATCATACTCTTGCAATCTTGTCATCCAGTTCTCTCTTATTTCACCCAGTTGTTGTTGAATAAACAGTGATCTAGCTGTTGGGTGAGGCACAAAGATAATGATGTGATTTTTTAGAAGGTATGCTTGAAATGTTTTACCACCTTGTACACTACATAAGCTTGTTTATCAATGGTGGGGTAATTTAACTCATGTCCTTTTAATCCATCACTCATGAATGATATGGACCGCTCATTACCTTAATCATCCTTTGGCATGAGAATGACTGTCAAAGAAATGTCAAAAGAGAAAGCATACAGGAGGAATTTGTTGCCGAATTTTGGACTATATAGTGTTGGAGCTTCAGTGATTGCTTGCTTGATGCAAGTGAAGGCATCTTTTTCCCTTTTATCCCACTTATAAGTTGAATCCTTCTTAATCATATCTTGTAATGGTTTTACTATTTGTGCATGATATGAGATGAACTTACGAAGGAAATTAATTTTCCCTAAGAAGGATTACATGGCTTTCTTGTTCACTAGAAATGGAATCTGAGTGATAGCTTTGACCCACTCTAGGTCCAATTTAATCCTGCTCTTTGCAATAATATGGCCCAACAAGTTTCCCTTGGACACTTTGAAGATTCCCTTCTTAGGATTTAAATATATCCTATATTTGTGACATTGCTCGAAAATTTGCCTCAAATGACACAAGTAATCAAATATTTTATTTGAAAATATTGTCACATCATCTAAGTAGACCACAACACTTTGTCCAATCAAATCACAGAATGTGATTTCCATAGCCCGTTGGAATTTATCTCCTGCATTAATAATTCCAAAAGGTATTCACTTAAATGCAGAAGTACCCCAGTTATTCCTGAAAGTGGTTTTGTGTATGTTGGATTATGCTATTAGAACTTGGTTGTAACCGGAAAACCATATAGTAACGAGAACATCTCTGACCCTGATACTATTGGAAGAATTTGTTCCTTCGATAGCACAAGATAGTTATGCTTGTCCAGAGCTCGATTAAAATTGTGGAAATCAACACACGAGCTTATCTCCCTGGACTTCTTTCTCATGGGAACTAGACTAGAGGTCCATGTCAAATGACACACTTTGGATATGATCCAAGCATCCAGCAATTCCTGTAGTTATTTCTGAATGAGGATTTCAAGCGAAGGATGAAATTTTCTTAGTTTATGTTGAAAAAGATTTACCCCTTCTTTGATTGGAATCACATGCTGGATTATTCGTGTGTCATAAGTTTTCAAGTCATCATACGTCCATGTAAATACATCTCGATATTGTTTAAAGAGGCAGATGAAATCTTTCTACTCTTGAGGTTTGCAACATGTACCGAGATTTACATACTTTGGATCCTATTTTCTACCAAGATTCACTTGTTCATGTGAAAGAGTGGAGCTATGAGTCTTCACATTAACTACTCCATTTAAATGATTTTGTAGGTCATACAGATTTTCCAAAGGTACCACACCCTTGGGCATGGGGTTTCCTTTATTTGCTTTATTTGATCCCTGCAATTCTTTCTCATGCTCATATTCATCGATAGTTGACTCCTTGAACACATCAACGTTTTCCATAAATTCCAGTATATGCTTATCATCATTAAAAACATGAAAGTTAGTGATATTATTGGGCACGGATGGATTATAAATAATTTCAATTGAAAAAACATCCTTTAAATGTGACAACCTGGTAACATCATTAGTTAATGTGTCAGCAACATAATTACAATTCGAGGAACATAATTAATATTAAAGGCTTAGAAATGTGAAATAATATGTCATATCTCTCGTTGATAATTTCTTAGATTGGGTGACACATAATGCATTGTATTTCATACCTGGAGTGAAACAATTTATGAGTCACCTATTGCTTTTATTACTTCAACTTTGAGGTAGATGGATTTCTTTAAACCCAAAATGAGCGCTTCATATTCAGCAACATTATTAGTGCACTAAAATTCCCAACGACAAGAGATCAGATGTTTCATCTGTTGTGGGTCTATTAAAATGCAACCAACTCCAGAACCCTCCTTCATCTTCGAACCATCAAAATACAATGTCTAAATGTTAGCAGTACTATAGTTAGTTCCTACACTAATATTATTTACATCTATAATACAAGAGTCATTTGCACCAGTTGGATTTCGAGGGAGGATTTCAAAATGTGTATCTAGTGGTACAGGTGAAGGTTGTGTTAGATAACATCTGTGATCTAATTCCAGAAAGAAATTTCCAAAAATAACATTTGCAAATCCTACCATCTCATGATGTCCATCGAGTGGTGTCACGGTATACTTCATGTAAGGCTCATTTTCTACTGAATCTGATCGTTTCTACCCTTATAGGGAATCCATAAATGTGTCCAATCTATTAAGAAATACCCTTGTAGCTTGTGGACCAATCTCTACTCAAAAGTAATCCATAGGCTTCAGGAATGTCCATAATAACAATGTTAATGCACTGGTGAACTCTATGGTCTGATGACAAATGAATGATAGCATTATTAAGTTCACCAATTGTTTGGACTAATGATCTGTCCATCTGTATGATTCGAGCATCATCCTTTTCCCATTTAGAGTTGATTTTCTTGGCAACAGATAATGGCATGACATTTGTAGATGCACCAAAATCAACCAAACAATTATGGACATCAAAATTATATAATTAAAAAGTTAAAAGAAATGGAGGATAGAGAGTGTTGGTATTTAAATTAATAGCATTAACTATAGATTTGAAAATATTACGAGACTTACAGAGAAAAAAAAAAAATTGAGAAGTAGAAACATTCTTACTGAAAGGAGGTTGTGCTGCAAGTGCTTGAAGTATCAGCTCATGTTGTCTTCTTATCTTAGCGAGCTCAAAGATTGAAATATTGGTGTGAGCTCTTTTCATGTCTTCAATAATGCTATAATCAATACTCTCACTCTTAACAGGTTGCACTGATGTATCAGCTGGTGTAACTATGTTTGAAGCTTTCGGAGTGATGGACTTGTTCTTATTATTTGCAAAAGCGTTCTTAGAAGGAGGAGCACTTCCAAAATTTTTCTAAAAATTCTGAGCTAGACTAGAAGGTGGTAGAATCCTTCTCAACAATTCATTTTTAATCACTTATTCAAATACAGGTCCCTTACTCCTCAAATTATATTGATCGGTTTGATGTTGAGGAGGAGCCTCACTCATTGGTAGCTCATTATCACTTTGTATTTCAGCTTTATATATGACATGAAATTGTTGACACCTAATCCTCAGTGATTGGGGAACTGAATGTGAACAGTCATCGAGAAGATGAACTGAACAATCACATTCTTGTATATATTAGATAGCCGGTTAAATGAATAAACGCATTAGTTTTCTGGAGTTACTCCTGGCCTGACATGGTATCAGAGCACAGGTCCCAAGTTCTATTTTTAACCTTGCTTTGTAACTCCTGTCCTGCCTGCCTTCTGCTCCTCTGTCCCACACCTGAAGCTGTATACCTGAATGAAACGCACGCTGCCTGAAAACTCTTTTTCTGAAGACTACCAGTATAATCATTGGCTCAGTTGGAGGAGTTGCGCTGATAGCAGTAGCGCCAGTGCTGTATCTGAATTGAAACGCCTGGTAACGTATGGTATCTGAACTGAAACGCCTGGTAACGTAGTCTCCCAATTCCGCTTGCGCGTTACTCAACAAAACTCTTCATTTTCGTTTGATTCTCCTTTTGGTCTGCGAGTCATTCAAACTGCTCCGACCTCCCTCCACTTCGCTATGCATTTCAAATCAAATAATAGATTGTTGTAGCATGTACAATCCGGTGCTACTTACAGACTAGTCAATTATCATTGATCGCCGTCCGATTTCCTGTAATGCACCATGTCGTTCGTTGCATTAGTTTACAAAGCCTTTTCATTTGTTAAAAGGACTGCTCTCGAGGTAGAACGGTAGAACCTGTCACTCTTGTCCATTTTTTGTATTATGGTTGGTGTGCTCTCCCCGACAGCTTTTTGGAACCTACCGCTTTTTGGAGTGTTAAAGCAGCGTATTGGAGCGTTGAAGCAACGAACCTCGTATCTTGCTGATAAATAAGAATTAAATGCTATTGTCTGTGAAATTTATTGTTGTAGTGTGAATAGTGAGTTTGAAGCCAGTGTTTGAAGCATTGAATAGTCGCTGAAGCAACCTGACGAAAGCATTGAAGCCACATTGAAAAGGCTTGGAAGAAGGTTTTTAAGTACGTTGTAAACTTCTGCGTGTTTTCCAGAAATACATCCTTACTTCTGCGTGTTTTGGAAGTCCCTTGTAGAGACGCTCTTGGCTGTGAACAAAATATTATTTGAAAGGCTTTCGAGAGAAATATGTTGGTTACTGCAAGTAGTCCTTTGACCATAAAATATGAGTTGATTGAATCTAGCTCATCCTAGATTGTTTCAAATCCCTACTTACGTTGTGCCCAGTGATTGCGCCTGTCAGAGAGGAATAATTGTTTTTTGGGAAAACTTTAATTTATACATTGAGGATAAATTTTTTGCCTTCCTTTCTAGTAGCAATATATATTACAGTGGCAGCAAGCGCTCAAACATTTTTTGCGGTGATATATATATATGGTGATATATGTATGATCAATAATGGCGTAGCAGAATTTTGAATGATTTTTTTTCTCCATATCAAAATCATTTTTTAAAGCAGCAGAAGTTTTTTAAGAGCAAATTTTTTTTTCGCCATCAGAAGCATTAATATATCAGCAAAAGTTTTTTTATATCAGCAGAAGTAACCTTTTACAGAATGCATTCAATCAACTCTATGATAGGAATAGTTCTCACTGGCAAGGAGAACTATCCTGACTGGTCCCG
>APFE031119163.1:0-41888 GCA_000404065.3 Pinus taeda | reverse complement strand
TTATGGAGATTTGTAACATTTCATTCAGACACACAATTGGCAATGATATTGTCAAGCTTCAAAGGGAAAACAAATTCAAGGATGCAGCTTACATGGTAAGACGTTTAAAATGTATATTTGATTAATGTTGAAAAATTCATTTATGTACAAGTTGATTGAACTTTTATTATTTCATGTTACAGGCAAAAGTCAAATCTTCTTAACCGTGACGATCAAGTATTTATAAATGATTGTGAGTTCATTCATGTTGATAGTTGGACAAAAGATGATAGCTATATGTCTATGATTTTTAATCGGGTGGACGGAAAGAGTCATAGCCAAATACTGAGTTATAATGTTTTTGTGAGAAAACTAACATATGAAGACAAAGAAGCAAAAGGAGAGATAGTTAACATTTATAAAAAACCACAGTTATTGATTAACTATCTTATAGACATATGTTCAAATGAAGGAAATTGGGTTCTGGATTTATTTTCTGGCTCAGGTAAGTTTTATTATATAGAATTGAATTTCAATATGTTATTTTTAAATTAATATGTCATTGTCTATTTACTTCATTATTTCTTTTGTGCTTGATAATTAGGTACAACACTAGCATGTTTCCTTCAAAAGAAGAAATTGCAATTGCAATTGAAAAGATCCATTACAATGCAATTTCATTCAGCAAAGAATTAATGCTCTTCAATTTCTTCCAGATGCAATGCAGAAATTGGGGTTGAAGAAGGGGACTTTAGTGAATCACGTGTGGCAAAAAAGGCAAAGGAACCTCAACCACCATTACATGGGATGTTTGGAAAGAACATACATTGGGAGATTGGCAGAAATGAAAGATCCATTAGAAGACGAAAATGAACAAAAGGAAGCAGAAAATATTGAGGAAGAAATTTTCGCATTAATTTTTAAGTTAACCATTATTTTTTGAAAAAAAAAATGATTATTATTATTTTTTTGACATGAAATTCAAAAAAAAAAAACTATTATTTAACTATTTTTAGTTGAAATTTTCGTATAAAAAATGTGATTTTCGCATGTCAATTGTAGCAAAAAATTATCAAAACGTGTAGTTTTTTAACTATATTTATGTTAAAATGGTTATTTTTATGTCAATTGTTAAAAAATATTTTTTTTTAGAAACAATTATTTCTTGTGGATTGAAAAATTAATTAACAATGTATAAATATGTAGAATATCGAAAATTCAAAATATCGATCTTCTTCTTTAAATATGCAAACAATAAAAAGTTCACACAAAAAAAAAAAAAAAAAACAAGAAAATATGAAGAAAAAGACCACTTCAAAAATTATTAAGTTTACAAAATAATTATTTACATTTCATACATTAGAAAAAAAAACACAAAAAAACAAAAAAAAAACAAAACCTTTTAGAAAAAGGCCCTGGTGCAGAATTACCACGTTTTTAAATCAACATAAAAAACACTACCATTATAAAACGCAATGTACATAAAAAAAAAAAAAAAAATTATAGTGCCAAAAACTAAGCTTTAAAAAACACGTGTTTTCTGCATAACCCCTTTTCGAAATCGGGTCACTTTTTTCCTATCTCTACAAAATGGGAAACAGTATGGGTTCACGTTTCAAAGTTTACATTGGTTTTTCCCGATAACAGCAGCGCTGCATACAGACATTGTAAAAGTATCATTGTACAGAATCATTGTAAAAGCATTTTTTTCCCGATAACAGCAGCGCTGCATATAGACATTGTAAAAGTATCATTGTACAGAGTCATTGTAAAAGCATCTTTGTAAAAGTTGTACAAGTGTCTATCTGCCAAGAGTTGAAGAGGTAGTGTCGGGAGGTCTAGGATCATCATTAGGTGGTTGTGTCATAGTTGGGGTTATGGTCTAGTGCGTCATCTTCTTCTACATCATTCTATATCATTGTAAAGTGGACCATTTTCCCTGGTATGGAAGTCCATTCTTATTTTATTATTCTATAGGGTGGTAGGGTGGTGCTAGGCTGGTGCATGAAGTCACCAACAAGTTCAAGCCTGTGAAAACTTCAAGGTGGTAGGGTGGTGCTAGGGTGATTTGTAGCTCATTGGGTGTTGGGGCATCCGTTCAGATGACTACTGAATAATCTCGGGCGTTGGAGCGTCCATCCAGTGGGAGCTGGAGAAGAATGCTTTTCTAGATTCTAGGAATTTGGAGCTTTCTTTTCACTATTGCTATTGCATAAACATTAATGATAATTGAATATTAACTCATGCTATGAAAAGATTTAAAAGTGCTAATTGCTAGGGAACACTGATTCACCGCCCCCTCCCGCCCCCCCCCCCCCACACTCAGTATTTTTCAACAATTGGTATCAGAGCTTGGTTCCTTGAGTAACAACTTAATTGCTAGAAGTCATTTTTCAGAGCATAGAAATGGGAAAGTCAAAGAATCGGGTTACAAGGATCTTAAAGGAAGGTACAGGTACACCAAAATCTCACGAAAGTGAGTATTGTGTACATGCAGATGATTACTGGAATCCATGATGGAAGTATCTTTGTAGGCACATGGAGTATGGGAATCAATTGTTTCTAGAGACACATCTACCAACGAAGCTAAAAGGTACAATTCAAAGGCCATGAATGTAATGTTGAATGTTTTGCCAAATTCTGTGAAAAAAAAGCTGATCAATTTTCAACAGCTAAATCTCTTTGGGAAAAGCTTCATAATCTCTATTCAACAAAGAAATCAGGTCAAGATGTTATTGAAAACTCGGATCCTTCTGCGTATGATGAAGAAGGGCTAACCATAGAAGAATTTTCTAAGGAGGCAATCAAGCTTATAAAAGAGCTCAAGGCTAAGAAGATCCATTCCAATACTCTTGAAGAACAAATTCAAGGTCTCAAAATTGAAGTTGAAGAACACAAATGTATTGAAGAGTCACTTCAAAAGAAGTTGGGAGAAATCAATAATACAGCAACACAAGACCTCGAGAGAGAAGTCCAACAAAAGAAACAAGAACTTGACACAAAATTTGCAGAGATTAGCAGGATCACACAACAAATGCAAGAAGCAGAAATTGAAAGGAAGGAATCTGATCAAAGATACATATCCGTCATTGACCAAAATAAAAAGGAATTAGAAACATCTTCAATATAAATAAGCAGGCTCGAGATTCAAAATTAGAAACAGAAGGAACAAATACAGGTTCTCAACAAAGAAGTAGAGAAGACCACTCTTCTCAAGCTACAGGTTAAGGAGACAGAAAAAAGAAGGAAGATATTGAAAACATGGTTTCAAGAAGATCTTGCTCAAAAGCAAGAAGAACTTGATGCAACTTGTGATGAGATCAACAAACTCAAGGGATCGCAAAAAGAATACTTACAAGACAAGATAGATGAAGAAGAAAAAATGAAGGCAATTAAAGATGGTAAATCTCCAATTGATGAAGGTACAAGCTCCACAGCTTCATAGGATGATTCTAAGAAGGAAGTTGATCAAAGTGAAAAGCCAAAGAAGAATGTTGCAACTCCAAATAACAAGACCAAAGCAATCAAGAACAAAGGAACACAAGAAACTACAACACCACCTCCAAAGAAGAATGAAAAATCTTCCAGGTATGTTCTTTTATTTAATGATTATTACTTTTTATGTGCTAACTGTGGACATATTGCTAGGTATTGTGAATTTTTTGACATGTACAATCATTATCTACAAAACCCTAGAAGTAAGTTTGCCAGATCATGAGACAGGAACCATGATGATTTTGTCAGAAGAGAATACGTGCTAGATGGGCCAAATATTGAATGTTTCAAATGCCATAACTATGGCCATGGCACTCATGGTTGAGATATTAGATGGAATCACCTATGGACAACATTAAATGCTTCAAGTGTTACAACTATCGACACATGGCTCGAGATTGCAAGAATAAGAAGGTCTAGAAAAGGAAACAAGTACAGGAAGACAAAGCAGATAACAACATTTCAGCAATTATGCTTTCAGGATTTGTAAAAGCAAAAGGTCATGAGGAATTAGTAGTTGCTTCAGACAATGACTCAAGTCAAGATGGCCCATTAGGTGACTCACCATTTTGAACAA
This sequence comes from Pinus taeda, assembly GCA_000404065.3. Lineage (NCBI taxonomy): Eukaryota > Viridiplantae > Streptophyta > Pinopsida > Pinales > Pinaceae > Pinus > Pinus taeda. The sequence continues at coordinate 37,837 of APFE031119163.1, read as the reverse complement.
TATGGCTTGTTGACTCCTTAATTTTCATACAAGATGAGTCTATGTAGCAGTATATGGCACAAGTCTACGATTGATAGGAAGGTAGTTTGAACAAGATGGTAGTTTCATTAACGGTTCAGGGGGAGCAAAATAGTTGAAGGATTACAAGTTACCAAGAACAAGACAAGATTAGTCTACAAAGGATATGCACAAGTGGAAGGAATTGATTTCGACAAAACATTTGCACCAGTTGATAGAATGGAATCCATCTAGATGTTTCTCGCCTATGCATGTTCAAGAAAAATAAAAGTCTACCAAATGGATGTTAAGTCATCATTTCTGAATGGGGAATTAGAAGAAGAAGTTTACATCGAACAACCTGAAGGTTTTCTACTATCAGAAAAAGAAGACTATGTTTGCAAGTTAAAGAAGGCTTTGTATGGTCTCAAGCAAGCTCCCAGAGAATGGTATGCTCATCTTGACAGATATCTACGTCAAAAAGGGTTCAAGAAAGGTATTGTTGATAGCAATCTTTACATACAAATAGATAAATATAATTTAACAATCGTTGAGGTATATGTGGATGATATAATCTTTCGTAGCAATGATGATCGACTAAGTAAGAACTTTGCTACAAAAATGCAAAGTGAGTTCGAGATGTCTTTACTTGGTGAGTTGACATACTTCGTAGGGCTTCAAATATATCAGCAAGAGAAAGGAATTTTTATATGCTAAGCCAAGTACATCAAGGAAATTCTCAAGAAATTCAAAATGGAAGATTGCAAACCCGTCGTTACTTTGATGGCAACAGGTTGTAAATTGAGCATAGATGATGCATCTAAGGATGTGGATCAGAGGTTGTACAGATCTATGTTTGGTAGTCTTCTATATGTAATAGCCTCCCAACCAGATGTTATGCAAGCAGTTGGACAAGTAGTAAGATTCCAAGCAGCACCAAAATAATCACATATTATTGTCGTCAAAAGAATTCTTCGATATCTAAAGGGCACAACAGAATATGGCTTGTGGTATCCCAAGGGAGACAATCTCATTATTAAATCCTTTACAGATGTAGATTCGGCAGGAAGAATTGATGATCGTAAGAGTACTAGTGGAGCAAAATTCTATCTAGGTGGTTGTCTCATATCATCATTGAGAAAAGAGAAAACCTCAATCTCATTATCCACAGCAGAAGTAGAATATATCACGGCAACAGCTTGTTGTACTCAAGTTCTCTATATGAAGAAAAAATTTCAAGATCTTTAGGTCAAGTTTGATGAGCATATTCCCATATTTTGCGATAACACTAGCGTCATCATTATCTCCAAGAATCCTATGATACATTCCAAAATGAAGTACATTCTGATTAAATATCATTTCATTAGAGAGCAGGTCACCAAAAACAATATCAATATTGAATATGTTGGTAAAAAAGAAAAAATAGTTGATATCTTCACTAAACCTTTACCTTGTGAATCATTTGAATATCTTCGCCAGAATCTTGGGGTTCTCCCAAGTTCTCATTAGATTTTCCTTATTCAGAAAATAAAGGGGGAGTGGAAGTGTGTACAGGTCTGCAGGATGGTTTTCTGTTAGGGGGAGTTACCCTTTTCCATTGATGTCAAAGGTGGAGAGAAGGTAGTAGGAAGAGGTTCCCTGATCGCAGGGGAAGTACTTGTGTTGTCATCAATGCCAAAGAGGGAGATTGTTGATCTAAAGATGATTTAAGGTTATCATTGATGTCACCAAAGAAGCACCAGGGGCTACCCTGATCTTGAAAGGAAATTTTGACTTGAAAACTTACTCTATATTGAGTCAAGGATCTCCTAGATGGATTCTACTCGTCGAGATGTTTCTGTTGATATATGGTACATCAGGTAATTATTCACGGTTTGAGAGATATTCATGTTTGAAGTTAGTAACCGCAGTTAGTGGGCTAAAACCCTATGGGGTTGTGTCATGGAATTCATAATTGGTTTTGGTCATTGAATATTTAATAATTAATAATATTTTAAGCTCCTAAAATCCCTCCAACATTCTCTATAGAAGCCCCTCTCAACTCTATAAAAAGAAATTTCATATATCCTCCAAATAAAGTGATCGTGGAATTTTCGCTATAAATTCATTTCTACAAAGTCTTAGATTCTGAAATGGAAACCCATTTGATTCACAATCTTGATGAACGTCGTGATCAAATTTCATATCTTGGTTCTCTATATGTTCGGATATATGATTTGTGGAAGTTAGGGTTTTTGTCAGCTCCCGAATTTCATCTCAAAGAAGTTACCATGGGAAAATCGTCATAACTCTCTCTCTCTGAGAAGAGGATTGAAATTCTATAAAAAGTGGCAGACAGTGCATGGACTATAGTTTGTTGTGAATCAATTTCAGAGCCGAAGGAGGAAACAGTCACACGTGGCATGTCATACAAGTTTTCTCTACTGAACTAGTCCATAATTAGGTCATTGTGAGAGATTAGGCATAACTTTGTCTTGAAGAGTCCAAATCGGGTCAGACCTATGGCATTGGAAAGAAGACTCAAAGGGATTCTATAGCACTAAAGATCACATGTTGGGGATTTGAAATCATAGAGATACATCAAATTAAATATCGTTCTCCTAGAAGGCAAGTAAAACTAGATCAAGTGTTGTCAAGGGGTGCAAAGGACCAGACTTTCTAGGGCAGCAAAGAGCAAGGTGCAGCAAAATGATGTAGCAAAGGTAAGTTACAGGTAAGTATCTTCTGTATATGCATGTTCATCTCTTAATCGCATTAGGTTCTTTATATTATAATTTGTTGTTTTTGTTTATCACTGACATATGCTCTGCAGGATAAGGTAAGTTTTGCTATTATCATGTCATGGGTATTTCCTTGAAGACTTTTTGTAGGTATTATATATTCATCAAGAGAAGGCTTAATGCATAATCTAATGTTCTGAAGAATGAGAAAGGATAACATGACAAGAGAAGAAATCAAGGTGCAGAACAACAGCAAGAAGTTCACCACATGAAGTCTTCAAGTGGGCAGCACTGCATACAGACATTGTAAAAGTATCATTGTACAGAGTCATTGTAAAAGCATATTTGTAAAAGTTGTACAAGTTCCTATCTTCCAAGAGTTGAAGAGGCAGTGTTGGGAGGTCTAGGATCATCATTAGGTTGTTTTGTCATAGTTGGGGTTATGGTCTAGTGTGTCATATTCTTCTACATCATTCTATATCATTGTAAAGTGGACCATTTTCCCTAGTATGGGAGTCCATTCTTACTTTATTCTTCTATAGGGTGGTAGGGTGGTGCTAGGCTGGTGCATGAAGTCACCAACAGGTTCAAGCTTGTGAAAAATTCAGGGTGGTAGGCTGGTGCTAGGGTGAGTTGTAGCTCATTGGGTGTTGGGGAATCCGTTCAATTGGCTACTAAAGAATATCGGGTGTTGGAGCATCCATCCAGTGGTAGCCGGAGAAGAATTCTTTTCTAGATTCTAGGAAGTTGGAGATTTATTTTCAATTGGATTTGAGGATTAAAGAATTATTAGAAAATCGTTTGGTGTTTTTTTACCGAGAGGGGGTTTTCCACCTAAAATTTTTGTGTCTCCTGTGTTCTTTTATTCACTATTCTTACTGCATAAACATTAATGATAATTGAAGATTAAGTAATGCTCTGAAAAGATTTAAAAGTGCTAATGGCTAAGGAATACTGATTTTTCCCCCCCCTGTATTTCCAAAAGAGGGTTCTATTCACATGCATGCCTTTTTCATGGGAGCTACTGGTGGTTTAATTCATAGAAAGGCTAGGTTAACTCGGGGGTTGGGCACCTAGAGTGGTGGATTAGCTCCTGGGGGTCCTATAGCTATTGAGGAAGGTCAGTAAGGTTTTATTGTGTCGATTCCACTTCCTTAAGGTTATCTAGGAGGTTTAATCATATCATATTAATTCTTCATCACATGTTTACCCTAGTGGACTAGTTAGCTTGGGTAAATGTGGGAGGAGTGCATTACAGAGTGGTATCAGAGTGTGGTTCAACACTTGCACTGGGTGGGCATAATGATTTGGTCATGAATAAATTCCAAGATCATATGTGTTCTTTATGTTTGTGGATTATGTTTTTGTTGTGTATGCATGGTGGTGGTCATTTTTGCAGTGGTGTTGCCATGTAGAAGTTGGTTATGTTGTTGTTGGGATGTGTTTATCATAAATGCATGTTGGATGTATATGCATTTGTTATGGATGTCAATGTCTATATGTTGTTATGCATGCATTTTCATGGTTAATGTTGTTGTCCATGAAGTCATTATATGATTCTGATGTGTTGGTTGAGATAGAACAGGAGATGAATATCACCAAAGTGAGGTTATAGCACTGAACGTCGGAGTAAGAGCAGATCGACATACAAGTATTGTATGTTTGGCATGCAGGTATGTCAGTTAATGGATTTTTATAATAATTAGGGTTACTTATATGCTTGTCATTCTATTGTTATTTTTTTTACATGTATGATAAATGTTAGTTGATCAGTGTAGTCCTATGCATGTGTCGGATAGTTGTGAATGATAGTAAATTATTGTTGTATGCATTGTGGTAATATGCTTGATGATTATGGTCATTGTAGTTGAGGTCTTGATGTTATATGTATCATGTTAATTTGTATTAACCTATATGGATGGTTAGGTTATGGTATTCATGTACGAGTAGACATATTTTTGATATTGTGTCGTACTAATCCAGACTGATTTTGCATACGTCAGTGTTATGCATGAATGACAATTGTTTATGAATTTATGTTGTGAACATGTTAGCTAGCTACTATTATGGATATCATGACCTTATTTATGTTTAATTTTATGTGTTGTGAAGTTATATCATGCTAATCTAGATTGATTGTGAAGACAAGAAAGCCTCCCCTAAGATACATTAAGGTATGAGTTTGCTTATGTCATCTACTTAGTGCTTGAATGTTTGATTGTGTCATTTATCTGGTGTTTGAATGTTTGGTGTTTATTATGTCATTTATTTGTTTTTTGAATGTTCGATTAATTTCAGGATATGACTATGTGTATATAATATTGCATCAAGAAAATATCTTGTTTCAAGATGGTTGTATTAATAAATATGTGTTGAGACAATAGATATATACTTGAGTGTAAGCAAGTGATAGTTGTAGCATTATGTATTATGACGGATGAATGTGAGTTGATTGTTGATTATGACATGGTTGTTAGACTTGGTAAATGTTGATTTTAGATTAATAGATATGTTGTCTTCATCTTTGAAACATGTGATCGATGTGTGTGAGCAGTTGTAGGGAAACATGCTTGGTATTAGTGTGACAAGATAATAGTATGTGTTTATATAACTAACAGTTGGGTGACGTGACAATACATAGTAAGACTCGATTGCAACAAGGTAAAAGGTAAAAGAAAGGAATTGGGTGAGAATTCCTTAGGCTATGTTTGGAAACCGCAATTCCAAACGAATGAATGCTTTGAATATAGGAAGCCTTCTCAACCTAGATTTTTCCTAACATTATGTGGATATATGTTATATTCCTAAACATGTATTTGACAGGTATATTAAGCTAGTCTCGAGTTATGGCTAGATTTGTTAAAGAACTGGAGTCCCTAGAGAGATGGCGTGGATGTGTTCAGTTGCAAGACAACATGCTTGGAATTAGAAGGTAAGGTAACCGATGCATTATAATATATTTATTTATACACTGACAATTATGTGTTTATGGAAGTATGATGTAGGAATTACATGGAAAAAGAGGCTGCCATGAAATATTGAAGAAGGCTCAAGTTGAGTTTTCCCTTGGAAGCATTAGGAACCATGGGGATTGAGTCATGGTGTATGTTGAGAGTCTTGTGATTTTGGTGCTTTGTGCTTTGTTTATGCTTGCTTTGTAGTTTTGTTTATGTCTAGTGTATGGCCCTACCACTTTGTTTGTGGTGTTGTATTACTATTGGTTTTCATTGTTTTCTTCTTGTTTGTTTCTTATTATTTCCTTTTTTGTTTTGCGAGTCTTTGGAATTGGTTGGGAAGGAGGAAATTTAATGGAGCTCGAGAGAGATGAATGAAGCCCAATAGGTAAGGTAAGAACTAGACGAATTTGGTGTAGCTGGAGGCAAGAGTATGACAACTAGTTGAGTTGGTTGGGCCCATTGGGATAAATAGACAATGGTAAAGCAGTCATGAGAAAGGTAGTAGGAAAGGTAAAGTAAATGGATCTAAGTTTTTAGATGACTTGGATATGTTGGGAACGATTTTTCTCAATGTTGTGCATGTTGTGCATGAATAAAGGGAGTTATCTTAACCTTCACATTATGAAATCTAGTAATTATGTTATGATCATGATTTCTTTATGCTAATGTTTATATGCATGTATGTATGTATGTACGTAGTTATCTTATAGGATCGTCAAGGATCATGATTGTTTTATGTTGATGTGTATATGTATATATGTATGTATGTATGTCATTGTCTAACAAGGTCATCATGGATCATTCTTGTGGAGGAATGATTTCTTATGCAGGTGAATGGCATGAAAAGGTTCTTGGTCTTATGAGGAATCAAGTGGGAAGAGTATCCTAAAAAATCTACAAGATCTTTATCATGTGGATATGAATTGATATTATATGCTTGCACTATACCTATGTTTATGTTACACACAGGTAATGTTGAGGGATACATCAGCGGAATGGAAGCAATGTGATTGGCGGCATGCATGAATTGTGGAAAGACACTAGAAACAAGGTTGATTAGTGGAGACATTGCGGTTTTGGATGTGCAGTGCTATTATGGTGTATATGTTGTGCATATTGTATATTCAATGATTGTACCTATGGTATTGTGTGCATATTTCATATGTGGTGCTTGGTATAGATGGTGTTATGTACATGTTGAATATGTGGTGTTATGTACATATTATACTATGTGCATGATGAATATGTGGCGTTGTGTTCATATGGTGTTGTGTGCATGTTGGATATGTAGTTTTGTGTGCATATGGTGCTATGTACATGTTGTATATGTAGTGCTATGTACATATGGTGTTTTGTGCATGGTGTACATGTGGTGCTATGTACATATGGTGTTGTGTCCATGATTGTACATGTGGTTCTATGTGCATGTGGTGTTGTGTACATGTTGTACATGTGGTGTTGTGTGCAAGTGGTGTTGGGTATATGTCATGCTTGTGGCATTGTGTACATGTAGTGTCGTGTACATTTCATGCATGTGGTGTTCTGTATATGTGGTATTATGTACACATTGTACATGTGATGCAGTGTACACGTTGGGCAAGTGGTGCCATGTACATGTGATGTTGTGCACATGTTGTGCATGTGGTGTTGTGTATAGGTGGTACTGTGTACATGTTGCTCATCTGGTACTGGTGTACATGTGGTATTGTGTGCATGTCATACATGATGTGTTGTGGGCATGTTGTATTATCTATGTGGATTACGTAGTTGTGGTATCGTGACATGTGTATTTTTGTGTTGTACTCTGTGTAGTAAATGTATTGTGTTGTGTTGTATTCCAGGTGTAGGTACATGTATTGTGTGCTTTTGTAAATCAGGTATAGATGTATGTGTTGTGTTGTACATCAAGTGTAGGTGTATGTCTTATTTGGTGTCTTATGCTCTATGTAGGTGTATGTATTGTGTGGTGTCGTACTCCATGTGTGGATGTATGTGTTGCGATGTACATTGTGTCTATGTGTACATGATTGAAGAGAAGTCAAGGCACTGGGTTATTGTCAGGTCTGGCAACCGATTCGGTGTGTGTATAGAAAGAACAAAGGCAGAAGTAATGACCAGTTAAAGGATAAGTATCAATATTTTATTTCAGTTTTATTACACATATGATCTATGATTCTGATTTATGAGCGTTACATGCAATCTATGATTCTGGTTTATGATGATTGCATGTGATTCATGATTTTGATCTATGATGGTTTTGTTTTCAGCTAACCATATGTGATATGTTTATACATAATGATTTTATCAAAGATGCTAGTTTAACATGTTGTGATCGAAAGTAAACATGATGGCAAGTGTACCTTATTGACAAGCTACCAATGAGGTATGATGTGAATTTATTTCAAATTATTTTAAATCTAATGGAATTTATGAGATTGGTATAGGAAGCATGGAAATGCCCAATTGGGTGGTTGAAACTAACTGCAAGGATTAGGCACAGCAGAAAAAGTAATTTGAACAAGTAGTAGTATGTTGGTAAAGAAATTTAGGAGCAGGGCCATTGTCGGACACGGGTTCGCAATAATTTCCATTGATTTCAATGAGCATGATATGACTACTATGATGGTTTTGAGGCAGGTATATGCCTTGGTTTTTTGACCTTCCGATGTGAGGAAACCTTGCCAAGAGATGGATTTTCTGGGATAGGGGATGTCGGGGAACTTGGAAGGTGAGTGATTGCACAGAAGGGAATGATCAAAATGCCCGAGGGACTATGTAGCAGAGAAGGGAAGGTTGAGGGATCGATTTGCTTTGGTCATTGGCATTGTCAGATGGAATTAGATGTACATTGGGAGTGTGCCCTAGAACAATGATTCGGTAATTGTTCGTTGAAAGGACAAGTTGCGCAGGATTGTAGTGTTGGACATTGGATGCATCTTTGACATTGGAAGTGGATTATGGACTTCCTGGGAAGAAGGTGAATCCTGGTACTACTTTTTCTAGGTTTTAACCTTGTACAAAAATTACCTGCAAACAAATTCTAAAAAATAGAAAATAAACAATGATGAGAATATAAAACAAATATAGAGATATTTCTCCTAGATCCCAAAACCGGGACTACCAGATCGATTTTTCATTATGTTGCTTTCAATGTTACAATACATATATATACATGTTGAATCATTCATAAACCCCAATCCATTAACCTTGGATTAGAAGATAATTGTAGTTCCCTTTACGAGATCTACAAAATACCATGGGCAGAAAAGCATCATGCCCAAAACCATGTGCAAAACCCATACAAAAAACCATATGTAGGTTCACCCAACTAATATAGGGTCTTAAAAAAATTTATCGGGGGTGTTTCCCTGGACCCCGTGCAGGAAGGCTATTGCCCCCCTCAAACCCCCCCACAAGGGGGGCTGCTCCTCCCCCTTGTGACCCCCCTGCTACGCCTAGTGCAACGAATAGGGCAGGATATCACTCCTCTATAACCCACCTACGTGTGTGACTATTCATGGAATAATATAAGACACACCCAACACTTTTGAAGGTGGAGGTGTGAGCCTATGGATTCCCTTGTTGTAGATGTAGGCATCGTATCCTTTTATTTGTTGGTTGAAAAAATGTGCATATGCTTATATTATTGTAAATACTGTATCAAGATATATTTATAAAGCTCCATAGACATTATAGTTATTTGTTGGTTGAAGAAAATGTGCATAAGTATATGTGTTTCTATTGGAAATAACATAATGAGTTGTGTTATAAAGCTCCAGTAAATGATATGTTTGTCAAAAAAAATAACAGTGGTTCGTTGTAAATATTGTAATGAGCTATGCTATAAAGCTCCATGGAATATGTTTTGCTTTTCTATGGTCTTAATGGTTGTAGGTGTCATTGAACACCAAGGACGGTGTTCTCCCAAGGGGGATGGTTCTGTAATAGCCTTGGTTAAAAATTCATGTAAAAACATATAAAACCAAGGTCATGGGACACATATTCCAAGTTAAATGGTGGGTAGAACATCCAAGAGGGTGTCACTTCGGTTTATTATGGCTAAAGGAAATTGGAAAAGGCAATGGAAAAGGCTTTGGAAAGGCATGAGGTATTAATTGGTATTTTATTTATGAAAGTAATGGAAATTAGGAGAAAAGGAAGGTGAAAGGTCACATAATGCATGTGAGGAGGAAAATAGAGGAAATTGAAGAAAATATAGGCCTCATTGATAATAAAAAAATCTTATGAGGATCATTTCTAGACTTTTGTCACTTCAATTTTGGATCTCTCTCTCACACTCTTGGACACTTAGAGTTTTCTTGGAGCACTTCAGCGTTGGATCAAGAAAAGAAAAGAAGGCAAAGGAAAGCAAGGATCAAGTAAGGAAAAGCATCATCAAGTGGCTACAACGAGATTATTTGCAAGTATCAATTTGCATGTGTGATTTCCTTTCTAGTTTTGGCATGCATGGTTATGCATGTGTGTTCTTGGTTCTCTTGTTGTCATTGGCATTGGTTTTTGTAGGTGTGATAGTATTTTTCAGCCTTGCCTTGCCATTTTTGGATAGTCATGCTGTGATGGGGTTCTCATGTTTTGGTTGAGCTAGATTGTTGGGTGGATTTGAAACCAGGTGAGGTGGTCTCTGAAAGAAAGAACACATGGCCTAGTGATCCATGAATTAGACTATGGATTGCAGTAAATCCTTGGCCTAGTGACCCCTGAAGCAAACTGTGGGTTGTGGTAAATCCAGATTTTGTGTTACCTCCATGGGCCTAGGAATCCTCAACCGGTGAATGGAAGGATATATGATAAATCCTAGATGTGGGTGATCTCCGTCAGGCCTAGGAATCCTGTGATGGGATATACAGTAAAGATTGGAGGGTGGAGTCTTGATTGGGCCTAGGAATCTTGAGATGGGATATATGGAGAAGCCTAAATACTGGAGTCTCAGTTAGGGCCTAGTGATCAGGTGTGGATTGTGGTAAATCATAAAGACTAGGAGACAGGCAAATTCCTCACAGTGTAGGTGGAGAAATCCAATGGAATCCATGCTTGTTTAGGACCTAGAGATATAGTGTGGGTTACATTAAATTCTGGTTCCATTGTTGAGGGTGAGGTGGTTTATCTTTGAGAAGCCTTGGTTGAGTTTTGGTTATGAGTCCCACATTTATGCTTGGAATATGGCACGAGGGTGATTGGTTGAAATAAATATTTGGTTCAACCAATATATGGTTGGGTGGTACGTGGAAGTCCCAAACCTGGTTGTCTTATGCATTCATTAACAAGAGTTTATTCTCCTTGGTATTTCATGTGTAAATGTACTGGTTCATATGTGGGATTTATGTTTGTTATATCCTTGTTAATTTTGTTGGTTATGTTTTGGTTATGAGTATGTTTTATGGCAGTTATGATGTATGCTTCTCATCATGTTTTGGTTGATAATTGAATGGACAATGATAATAGATGATAATGTAGCTGATGTGATAAGGCATCAATGCTTCATTATGAATCTCGGATAAGTATGAGACCCCTATATTCAGATATGTTATTACAACCTATAGATTACATGTTCAAGATGTGTTCGATGAAATGCCTATCATGGTTAGGCTTGGTTAGGTCAACTCCTTCATCAAGTTTTGTGTTAGATGATTTTTCTTGGAGTCATTTATTGTCTTCAAAATTCTCATCAAGTTTCAAGTAGTGGTAGGGAGACTAGGCTTGAAAATGTGGCTTAAATCTTGTAGCCTCTGGCACAAAACTGGCTGAAAAATATTGCAGTCTCTCCCTTGAAGGCATTGTGGGAGTGACTTGAGGGTTCTAGTCGCATGCATGCCCTTCTCATGGGAGAGACTAGGGGTTTAATTCGTAGAAAGGCTAGGTTAACTTAGGGGTTGGGCACATAGAGTGGTGGATTAGCTCTTAGGGATCTTGTAGCTCCTCAAGAAGGTCAATAAGGTTTTGTTGTGACAATTCCACTTCCTTAAGGTGATCTAGGATGTTGAATCCTATCATAATAACTCTTTGTTAGATGTTTACCACGGTGTATCGGTTAGCTTAAGTAAATGTGGGAGGAGGGCATTACAGTCACTCAGTTAGCTCAATAAATTTGAGTTAGAGGGTTCAGATTTCAATTAAGCATGTGCGATTTCTAAATTTAAGTAATCCAATTCATTTATATCTAGTTTTGTTTAGTTAAACTTGTTCTCATAGTTGATAGAACTAGTGGAAGGTCAGTTGTGTAGTGGGACAATAGTCTAACTCAATGATCATCTAATTAACTGACCAATCATCTCGAAATCGCTAGTGCATGCAAGGAATTCGAGTTCCTCAGTTGTGGTAGAGATTCCAAGGTAGTGTAACAAGCATTTGTAAACTAGTTTGAGTATGCAGGTGTTGCATGCAGTCATATGATCAAACATTGGGAATTGTGCAATCAATTGGAGGAAAATTCCTAAAAAATAGGGGCTAATTATTTAAAGAATTTCACAAGGAAATAAGAGCTCAAGCAGAGGTAGAAATTGACTAAGCCTGGGTCAGAGCTTCTCATTGAGCAAAGAGATAGGTTATTCACTTGCTGGTTGTCCTCAAAGTAGGAAATCATTTTTAATGCATTCTCTATTCATATGATTAATGCAAAGAGGCTTGAGGGGTTTTTCCAAATTGGGTTCCCCCAGAAAAATATTGTGCATGTGTGGTTTTTTTTTCATTGCATGTTTGCAAATATTGTTCTAAATTGTGAATTAAATTTCGTAGATCAGTAGAATATAATTGTGTCTCTTGATTTTAGATTAAATTTCTTGAGCAGTTGTAATTCTATCACCATATTTCTATGGAAAAGTGTTCAAAGTGGACTACAAATATTGAAAACCTTTTTTAGCACATTTATTTAATTGTAAAGCAGAAAATTGCCTCACTGGAATAGTTATTGGCACTCCTTTGAATATACAATCCACTGCTTCATCGTTAATACAAGTGAAAGAGTTCTCTTGGAAATTTAAAATTACTCTGTGAGGCTCTATCTAATCCATCCCAACAAGAACATCATATGACCCCAAAGGTAAAATGTTCATATATAGATGAGTGTTCATTCCATTCATATTTAATAGAAAATCTTTGCTCATTTCTATAACATTCTTTTTTGTTCATGTGGCCAATTGTACTAACCAGGGCTTACTTTGTTTTTCCATTTTTTGTGCTCACTTTTCAATTGTGGCAAGGGAAATATAACTTGAAGTATAACAAGGTTCGATTAGTACTATAAAAAAATTCTCAAAAAAATTACCTTGGACTTCCACCATGGTGAACTAGTGATAAGCTTGTCTCCCATCCAATGTCACATTAATCCTTGGGATATTGCAAGAAATATCATTGACTATATAGGCTTCTTGCAAGTTATCTACCATTTCTTTTTGTTTACTAGGTTTGAGGAAAAACCCTCCACAAATAGTTCTCATTGATACTTCAACACTTGATTGGTGGTCTGGTTGATTCACAAAAACTCCTATTTCTTGTTCTTTCCCCTTGTCCACCTTTTTGTCCTAGATTTTTCTTTTGATTTACACTTCTGCTACAATTCCCTCCTTCATTAATTTTAAAGGTGTTAGAAAATGCAAGTTTCTTAAACCCCTTCTTCCTAGAAGTAATATTCTCATGATTTTTTGCCATCCACTCTTAGAATTGCCACTTTTCTAATTGTTTTGGTTAAAACGCAATTTTTCCTTCCTTTAAGACTCATCCATGGTTTTTGGATTGTAAAATATGAAAAAGGAAAACAACTAATGAACCTTTGTATTTTTTATTTTCCTCCTTCAAATATGGTACATATCTCAACAAACTCATGAAATTATTTGCAAATTCATCCATGGTGGATTGTCTCAACCTGAACTTATGGAACTCTCTGACCTTCTCATCAAAATATCTTCTTTTTAAGTATTTCTTTTTAAATTCCTTTTTAAAGAGTTTTCATGTCATATTTTTTCTTATGAATCTCTTTATGGCCTAATTTTCCTCCTGCCATAAGGTTGTTTTACCAGTTAACTAGTATGTAGCCAATTTGGCCTTCAAATTGCTTGGATAATTGTAGACCTCAAAATACTTCGACAAATTTAGATGTCAATATTCTACTACTTCTTCAAATTCTCCATTAATATTGGAGGCCTGATATTTTTTAATTCTCCTTGCAATTGAGATGTAGTCCTTTTTTCTTTTGGACATAAATGTACTACTTTTAGATTTATATTCTTTCCCTTCATTAAACTCATGAGTCTTACTTTCACTAGAAGTTATAGAATCGGTCGTATCGGTGGATTCCTTCTATATCTCTTCTTATGAGTTTTTCTTATTTTCTTATTACCTCTATTCTCTTCCAGCTTCCTCAGTAAGTAGCCATTAATATCTTCTTACTCATCCTTATCTTTAGATGGTTTTTCTTGATTGGCCTTTATATTATTTTTAATTTTCCTTCAAGTTGCACATTACTTATAAGATTTTAGACTCTTGATTATTTGCATTACCATTTCCTCTTCCCATAATTCCAATTTCAGTATTGGGCTCTTCACCTCCCCTAGGCGACCCTATATAAGTTTTTCCATTTTATCTTCAGTCATACTTAAAACTTTCTTAGTAGTTTTTTTATGATGTGGTTATCACACAGAAAATAATTATTTTAGTTTAGGGCCCATAAGAGGCTCAATGTTGTAACCTACAGCTCTGATACCTCTTGTAATGAACCGCATTATACACACTTAAATTTTTTATCAATTATGCAATCAATTTATATTATTAACTTGTAAATTCTAAGCTTAGGAAATTTTATTCTTGATCGTCTTACAATGATACCTCTAATTTTCAATTACACTTTCTAGTTTCATATTTAAACATGTAAGTGTTACATATAATTGAATTATTCTTCCAAATAGTTTTCCTTTCTATAGAGTGATATTCTGGTCATAAATCTTGATTAGTAAATTTTTATCCTACTAGGATATATTATGTCCATATTCCTTATATTTCTCTCAAAAGGAAATTATATACCTTCTTATTATATTTGGATTTTCATAGGCGATATCCAAAAGGTTGGGTGTGTTGATATGTTCTACCCCTGTATTCATTTATAAGTTTTATACATATTGGTCTAAAAACATCTTCTTTGTTGTCAATATATTTTTTGCCTATAGTACATATACCATATTTTGGTTTGGCTTTGAAAACGTATTAATTCAACTATTATACAAATACATAAATTATATCTATAAATCCTTTATTTGTTTAAAAATAATGGTTTATGATGTCTTATTATTATTTCATCACACATATAGTTTTAATAATAGTGCAGCAGCACATATCTAGACACATATTAGCATATACACCAGCCACACCTTGGGTACTTGTGGCTTTGTTAAAATATGCAATTGTGGTCAAATTCCACTTTGTAAAGCTCATTTGATGGATATGATGATTGCATTGAATTCCTCTTTTCGAGAGGACCAAAATCAACCTAAATATCACTCAAAATAGATAAGGAAACATGTATTTATGAAGAAAATAACACATGTACATATTTGATAAGGTCGGCCCTAAAGAAAAGTGGACACCCTCGGAAGGCTATAAATACAAGTGACCTCTACCTCATTTGGACATCATCATGAGACACTCTTATATCTTGTTTTTTGTCTCGTAGAGGTCTAAGGCTCACCCGCGGAGGAACCAGTTCACTCGAAGATGAAATTGCAGGGTCTAAAGCTTGCATTTCTGTTTTAGCATTTTGGGCCTCAGTCACGGGCACATGACAAAGAAATATCAAATGCAGTCACTCATTATTAGGCTCATCCATGAGACCGAAGCATCCCAGTCACTCGCACATATCGCCCTCCATGCGATCGACATATAGGGTTTTAGAATCTCAGTTGCAGACTGTAGTCATTCGCCTATAGGCTCTAGAGAGTGACTGGAAGCTTCTCAGTTGCACGCATGACTCCTCCTCCATGTGACTGGGACCTAAATGATGGAATTTTATATGTATTTTGATTTCACTCAGTGACCGAAGTGTTCAATAGTTGACTACAGACAGTGACAGTCCATTACAGATTTCATAATCATGATTTTGAGTATAAGCATTGTTGGGTTCATTTCATGGATATTGTGTAGTTGATTTTGCTAGATAATTATATAGATGAAGATATGAATAATTTTACTCTCTTTTATTGAATCATTCGATGACAAACTAATAAGAAGAAGAATTTGAAAGGGATTTCCACATAGTGGGTTTCTCCCTGGTCTCCAATCAATCCTGGTGTCTCTATGTGTGAATGATTTTCTTCTATTCTTCCTTTATGTTTCGCTTCAATGATGATGATGATATTTTTCTTTCTATATAGTTGCATATGCTTTTGAATAATGATGTAAATATGAATAATTTTATGATTTTATGGGCTTAATGTAATGTGTTACTGAAGAAATGTAATTATCAAAGAAAATCACAATATAGCCCTAAGAAAAATTAACATGGTATCGGAGATGGGCTGAAGAAAAGTCATGGATATCACCCCTATTATGACACCATTAAAGGATGTAAGAGAGGATGGTGGAGACCTAAAATAATTCTAGGGTTTGAATGTAACCTTGGGAAATTTTTGTATTAGGGTTTGACGGATATTAAAAGGGTTTGAGAGAAACCCTGGTTTATGGAAAATATTTGAGATATGAAATCTAGAAACCCTAGCAGGGGAAATGTGAATATGTTCAAGCACTTGTGTCAAATTTTATGAAGACCTAGATGGGAGAGTCTTTATTAGGCCTGGTTTTTTATAGAGTTGGTTGAAATATTGAAGGTAACATTGTTATATGGACAATGGACAGTGATGGCTCTTGAATTCTATTTCAAGAGGGATATGATCACCTCTCATTGAAGATAAGTAATTTTCGATATATGATGCTTCTTTATGTCTTTACTTTTCTTTAGAATTATGGATATTATTATTATTTATATTATTACTTATGTTTCTTGCATATATATTTGATTATTCAGATGCTTCTAATCTTGATGAGTTGTGATAAGTGGATCCCTCTTGAGGATCATGGCTAGTGCAGGAAGAGAAGAACTAGTGTTGGAAAAAGTAAAGAGGCACCTAATGAAAAAGTTACAAATTGATACTAGCTAAGAAGTTGCACATGTATCTAAATACTACAAGATATGGATGGTGTTATGTTTCAGCTGCAATATTGATGACAAGGTAATCCCTAAGGTATGATGAGAATGTCTCCTTCTCAAATGGCTCATGCATGCATATGAAAGTGATTGGGATTTATGGTTCCTATGATGAAATGTTTCACTTAGTAGTAAGCAAGTATTTTATCCTTTATACATGGTGAACTTCTTGATTCTATGACGCTACTTAATATTTATCTTTGATATATTGTTATACTTGATGGCTAACATCTATAATATTGGATATCTTGATCCCATAAATAAGCCTAGCACCTTGATTCTAATAGATGGTGTTAGTGCCTAAATCTACCTCAAGCTAAGAAAGGTAGGATCTAGGGTAACATCAAACCATGCTTAACCTGGTAGCTAGCCCTACCAGGTCTGGAGAGGGCTCTCTCCTGGTCAATCTCAGAAAAAATATGATTAATAAGGGCTTGAGATGACTAATATGCTAATTGATTTTAGGCTAGGTATGTGTGTAAAAGAGTTTGATTTAATAGAATGATGTTTTTGTTGGCTCCAATGGAAAGGCAGATTTTGGGTGCGGGGAATGAGGCTCAGTTTTGCAGAGATCTCAATGGGGCAAGGTAGGCAACTGATTTGGCACTTCATATTGAATGAGATGTGGAGATTAGACAGGTGAGGAGTTGAAGAGGGAAAGAAAACCCAGGGATCCTCTTCAAACAGCTGAAAACATCAAAAACTAAAGCAAACCCTAGGTAGAGCACTGCAATTTCAATGGATTATACCTTTACCCTTGTTTGATTGAGTTAAGAAGAAAGAAGATAAATAATGGCATACATAACACATAAGTGAATTCATAATTACAGAAGGAAGCATTGTACCAATATAAAATGCCACATGAATCCCAACGAGTGCTGCAAACTGTGGTCTCTATTCCTTAGCCAAAACTACTGATATGAGTATACAATGAAGCTCCAAGCTTTCTCAAAAGTCCACCATGCTAATGACTAAAAAATCACAAGATATAGACAAACCATAACTCATCCTAGCCTCTAGGGGTCGATCTCACAAGTTTAGGATTTGTTCCAACTAATTCTAAACTGAGAACTACAATTTAGGTAGTGGAACAGCTTGCCTCTAGAAACTAGGGAACTGATTCATTCAGTTACAAACTACTTTTTGATAGATGAATCTACCTCCATGAGAGAACATTTAACATAATTACATCAAGATATATCAATTTACATTAAATTACATCATAATTTTGACATTAAGAAGGAGAAAAGTCAAACTGTCAAAAAGCTAGGCGAAAAACAGAGTATACTTGGTCAAACTGAGCAAACTTTCCCCAATGCGCCACCCTGGTTTCTCTATGTGTAGCGCCTGTTTGTAGCCACTTTTGGAGGCCTCCCTGGTGTCCAAATGTGCTCCACGTGTGCTTGTTGGAAGCTTCTTCCTATATACTTTCTAGAACAAGTGGAATTTTTGAATTTGACCTTCATTTGCCCCTCCAAAACGGAGTTCTCCCAACACTGCTTCCTGTGTGTCAAAATAGGGGCAATTAGGTCATTTTTTGGGTGTTTTTGACCTTTTTGAGGGCTCCAAACTTGTCAAAATTTCTTGGCCATTGGTAGGCAAGCATATTGTTTCATGCCAAATCCAAAAATGCTGAGTTTTTTTCATTTGGAGGCTCCCATCAAAAGCGAGCGCCAGGTGGCGCGACGCATAGGGCAGAATATTCTGTGTTTTAGCCCAAAAATTTCAAAAATGCAACAAGTGTCCCAAATTTTTTGAAATTTGGGCTGAATCTTCTCCATCAAGCGTTGTTTTGGGCCAAGGAAGCCTCAGCCAATATCTGAAGTCTATCTTGCTACTTTCGCCTCCTCAGTGCCCTTTTCAACTTTGCTTTCAAGCTTCTGATTCTCGCCTTGCAACTTTTATTCCTCGCCATGTAATGGTAGGCCATATGCCTCAAAATTGCTTTCTCCCTGTTAGCCTTCTCTAGAAACCTTTCTAAGTGGATATTCACTCTCTCAAGCCATGATTCTCAATCGGCATTGATTTCTTGCTCAAGTGTTGTGAGTTTCACCTTCCTCCTTTTGGCAGCTTGGCAGCTTTCTCGTATGTTTTGCAATTCCATAATCGTTTGTTGCTCTCCAAGTTGCTTGTTTCTTTGCTCCAGGTACTTTATTATCCACTTAGCTCTTCTAAGTTGAGGGACAAAGCATTGATGTCTGCCTGTTGCTCCTGGATGACTTCTTTAAGATTCAAGCTTTGTGGGCCCAAATCAGTATCATCACCCTTAATGAGAGTGAAATCAGTCTCATGTTCACCTAAAGGCCCCTCATCACGTAATGGCCTCTTGCCCTTGTCCTAAACCTACTATGCTGATGAAGGAAGTGAGACCCCTTCCACTCCAGGTGGAGATAATACTCGCTTTGCTACTGCGAACAACCGTCTAGTGCCCTTTGATAGGTGAAAAACACCGGCATACTAGCGGTCTATGTCGCATGACCCTCCTGCTGATGTGAAGGTCCACCTGTCTCATGAAAAGGCTCTGGAGGTCCCTGAGGGTCTGTGAAGAACTCATGAGAAATGAAATCCTCCCATGAGATGCCCTGCAAACCCAGCTGATGCATGACCAAAATCTTAATGAGAGCAAAATGATATATACTATTGAACTGCTACTGAGGAGTCTTTTGTTGTACTAGGGTGGTCATCTTCTCAATATTTTGGCACATGAAGTAGGGGAGATTCATCATTCTCACTCTGGTAAAGTGCATCAACAATCTGATATGATAGGCATATAGGCGAGAAAACCAGCCCTCACAGCTAAAATATTTCATTACTAGTTTCATTAAAGGAGCATATGAATATTTTAGGTACCGAAAGGGAAAAACTCTGCTGAGTTGTCTCAAATAACTGGGCTTGATGTATGGTTCATAATATTCCCTGTCAATTTGCTGCCTTTTATTCCATTGCTCTCCAATATTAGGAATGTCGGTTGCTAGAGAGATAGATTATGGTGTTAAAGTGAATGTTACACCAACTAGAGTGGCTTGGCCATTATGTAGATGAAGCATGAACAACCAGGCCAACTCATGATGATACTAGACTCTAGCAACCATCTCATGGAACTCATAGCAGGATTGGTGTTGGAAGCATGTGATAGCGAGAGGGCAGGCCTGCAACTCACCAAGTGTAGTAGGCTCCTCTCGTATATGTTTGCCACCTTTGTGAGGTCTCTTTGGTGCATGTATTTCTGTAGGAGAGTCATTGTGTGTCTCCTCATCACGGTCATATGAAGGATCAGACTCCATGTTTGCTAATGGGTGAGTTTTCTTGATAAGTAGGAAGAGTTTTATGGTGTTTTTGGTTTTCTGCTACCAAGGGTAAGAATATGTGAGGGACCGTGGAGGGAGAGGATATGAGGGGTTTTAGGACAATTATGACAGGGTTGTGTGGGAATAGGGGATTAGGGAATAATATGGAAGCTTAGGGACAACAATTAGGGTTTGGGGATTTGTAATTAGGATTTGGGAAAATGAGATTTGGGGATAGGGGTAAATGATCTTTAGGAATATGGGATTTAAGGAACAGGTGTATAAGCTGCGAAAATAAATGGAGTGAAAAAGTGAGGGAGTGGTAGAATGTACTTGGCAGCAAAATGACAAATGCAAACCCTAGGCAATGGTTTTTTCAGAAATTGCAAGGAAATAGGGTTTGAGTTTCTTCACACAACCACCATAAATTTTAAAGAAAAACTCCTTCACTAGCAAGGAAAAGATCTTGACTTAATTGCACACTAGAAGTTTTGAGTGATTTTGGCAATTTGAGGGAGTTTCTGAGAAAATTGGGCTTGGCAACGCTATGCACCGCGCCTCAAACCCAATGCGCCGCACCTCCTATGTGCACCGCGCCAATACAAATTAACACTGAGGATGGCGGCCCTATGCGTTGCGCCTCTTGTATATGCCGCACCTCTCACCCAGTGTGTCGCGCCTCCAAAACTGAGTGCCTTTGCTACGATTTGCTCTCCTTTTTCCAACACGGTTTTCACTTTGCTCACTCTTTCTTCTTGGAACGCCAATGAGCTTTTGAATTGTAAAAAATGATTTATATACAAGAGCTTTTTAATTTTTGATTCATAAAACCCACTTTTATAATGTTTGCAAAGTGACTTTACTTTTCAACTCTGTTTTTTTAGCAGTGCACTTTATTTGAGCCTTTTGATGAACTGAATGACTTGATTTTTGTTTGCCTTGCAGGGGATGGAGCTACTAAGGCTTGGCAAGGTGACCAAGGTTGCCACTGAAGTGATTTACATACAAGAGAACTGAAAATACATGAATTTATACAATACAAACCTAAAATACTCTATTTGGAAAAATACATTTCCGAGTGAAATTTATTGGTACTGGAACTTTATTCAGCCTCCTCATGCGCTTGCTGACTATTGTTGGACATTTTGGAGACCTTTTTGATGAAACCCTAGACTTAATGAAACTGAAACCCTAGAAAAGACTTTTGCAAATTTGACGACAAAAGTGACTATAGATGATTTTGATGAATGAAAATTGGCCAGCAGGTAAAAGACATGAGGGAAAATGTACAACAAGCCACTACCGTCAGATGATCCATGCTCCTAATGGAATGCAACTGACTAAGCGGGACACCTAACATGCAATGCAACAAGAGAATTTGATCTCTGAAGGAGGGATGAAGATACCAACACTAACAGATGGTAACTTGATGCTATTGATATTGTTTATGAAAAGCATGGTAACCATGATGAATATGTGATATATTCTGAAATTATGATCAAACAGATCTTCTAATGCATGACAATATTATAGATAGGTTGATAGCTTAAATAAAGATGAATGAATTGGATTCTCATTCATAGGGAGAATCTCTCTATAAGATCCTTACTCCTATTACCATTGGCATTATATGTATATTATTTATTGTTTAAGTATGATTTAATGATATGACAAATATCTGACATTATTGATCTACAACAAAGTTCTAATCTGAGAAGAGAGAGTTTTCCCTTACACTAAGTCTCAATCACATGGAAGCGATCTTACAGGTGAAATTGTAGCCTCTCAGTCGCATAGAAGTAAGGTCAAGGGTGAGATTGTAGTCTCCCAACTACACACAAGAAGGCATATGGATGTAGTTATACCTACAGGACATAAAAATGAAGTTTTGTGCATGAAATCAGATGTTCATCTGAAGGATGTCAGTCCTACAGACATGAAGTAGACAACAAAAAGTTCTATGGGCAGGGTAGTCCGAATGTTTACTATAATATGAATATGTAGATTGAACTTGTGTTTGCAGGTGACCGTGATATGCATATAGATATGTCATTATGATTTACCCATTCAAGTTCATGTTGCAAGAGTTTGACTAGATTTCGTTGATTGATATAGATGAGCAGTGTTTTTATTTTTTACATGATAATGATTTAGAACTTTGACTTTATGATTGAGATATTTTTTGGACTATATCTCTCACTATGATAGAAAATTTGGGATTTGACCCGATGACTAATGATTTGATTTGACAACTAATAATTTGCCTTGACAACAATGCTATATGGGCATCGTGACTTTCAATGATAATATTGGTATTCGATAATGGTTTTGTATTGGCCTCCTTATTCTTATCACAATGGTTGAAGTATTGACAATTGTGATCCAGTGTGAAGTAATCTCTCAATAAAATGGATGGAACCTATTCTTAGTATATGCATTTGCATATAGTGACTTATATTATGATCATGAGGATGACTTGATAATTAAATCACAACTTGGTTACATGATAATAGATGAAGTCATGACTTGATGAAAGTTGTACTTGTCACCTGGTCTAATGATACTATGATATTTATGATTTTGATATTAGTTTTGATTTGGCATCTAAACTTTGATAAGTTGACTTAGTTGATTTGATTGTACAATATTGATTTATGTAAGACTAAACATATTACTTTGGTAAAGTGTTATGTTTACAGAGAGCATTGTATGAATCAAGATCCTAGATCTTGATGTGTCTTCATTGATAGTTATCTGGTGAAGCTAGGATGATGTGTTGATCCAAACCTCTACTTCAAAAGTGTTCCAAGGTAGATTTTGATTTTGGTTTTGGTTTGATATGTTGACGGTCTACTAGTGACAAGTAATGAGCCTCTGATGATCTAAGTATGAGGGAGATGGATTATGAAGCTTGAAATAATGAATCATGGCATGATGAATTGACTTCCGAAGTTGGGAAAATAAAATCTATATTTCGAAGCTCTCAAAGAAGAGTTGGAAAGTGGAAACGTAATACTTGGATACTCCAATTGAATTTCAAGAATTTGTGAAGATATTATTAGAGGAATTTTGAGGTCTAAAATGGGCCTCCTAAGAAAAATGTACAACCAAAATAAACTTTATAAGAACCAATTGGATTCAAGATGATGATTTCAACCATGGGGGATTATTCACTGTTTTTGGAGTAAAAAAGTAAAAATATTAAAAAATAATAAAACTACTTTTTCAACTCGTATTTTCAACTTATCTCCCAAATGTTTTACTCAAATTTCAATATGGAGTACTTGTTGGATGCAAAATTTAATTCTTCATCCAAAGAGGACCCATGTTGCATACTTTTGATGCATGCGAAAAATGAGAAATACATGAAAAAATGTGATTCCAATCATGTTTTTCATGTATTTCTCATTTTTTGTTTAGCAAGGTCCATCGAAAGTATGCAAAATGGGTACTCCTTGGATGAGGAATCAAATTCTTCATCCAACGAGTGTTCCCGATCGAAATTTGAGTAAACCCATAGGGAGATAAGTTGAAAAATTAGTTTTTTCTTTTTTCCCTCAAAAATTTGATGATGTAATCTAATCTTATTTTATTATTTCCACTATTATTTTATAATTTCCTTAGGAGACCCATTTTAAACTTCAAAATTCCCCTAATGTATTGTTGAACTCAACTTGGCAACCGAGAGCTGATTGAAGCATTGATCTTTCAATTAAACACTCATTCGTATACATATATGTTGTACATATAACTTGATTCAATTCATGATTGAGTTTCTTCATACGCATAGAGTCACCACTGAGCACCTTCTGAGATATTTGCATGGGAAGATCAATTTTTGGTGTAAGATATTCTTCCTATGATATGTGATTGCATGGTTGTACTAATGATGATTTGGATCGTTATTGATGAGATGAGAACTTCTAAGTGCTACTTTAATATGAGATATTCCATGATATTTTTGGATGTAAAATATGTATCTTTAAGCACGACCGAAGTTGAGTATGATGTTGTTGGCATGGCTATCTATAAGGTAGGTTGAAGAAGCTCTTTGGAAATATGTTTGAGAAAGTTATGGATATGACATGGATACATTGCAATGACAAAGAATGGGATCTGGTTGGAAGAGAATCTCAGATATAGATGGGAATGAGATGCCTTCATTGAGACAGTGATGTTGTGCAAAACAAGCTTAGGCTTGTGGTTGGCACCTTCTTGAGAGGGAGGATGACTATAGTATCCTATTTATGAGATATATATATATATATATATATTTATATATATATTATATGTGTGTGTGTGTGTTGTGTGTGTGTGTGTGTGTGTGTGTGTGTGTGTGTGTGTAGTATATATATATATATTATATATATATATATGTATATATATATATATATATATATATATATATATATATATATATATTCTAATATGATATTTTATCTGATGTCCTATATGAACAGGAGACAACTCCTATTGAGACACGTTGATTACCATATATGATCACGATGATATGTTGTTTAGCTACAAAGAGCATCACTGATCGAGAACGTTCAGCTAGCTCTTCCCCCTGTCTGAGCTCGCAGGGTGAGGAATTGAGATGGAGGGCTCTTGGGGTTGAGATATCTCTAGGAAATAGGGTCATAGGTGTTTCTCCCCTATCTATTACCCATAGGGTTAGAGATGTTTCTCCCCTATCTTGATCTTTCCATATTATACCCTAGTTGGCATCATACCCACAAGCTAGGCTTGTTGGGATTACCACTCCCAACAGTTGAGAGTGTACTTGGGGTGCGCAACCCAAGCTAGTTATGTTGTAGATGTTCTACCACATGACACTTGAGGGTCACTTTTGGGACGATCGGTAGGAAATATGGTGGGTTGAGTAGTAGCTCCCCTATATCACCTATTGCTCGATATGGGGTAGTAGATGTTTAGCTCCCCCATAATATTTTGGGTTGAGATATGTTCCCTGATGTGGTTCCAAGTTGATATGTGCTCCCTGATGATATGCTCTTTGATGATTATGTATGTCATAGATTTTTCTCCCCACTAATGTTTCCCAAGTGGTAACATTGAGCTTCGCACTGGAAAATATTCTGGGTGGTAGCAATGGCTCCCTGATGGATAGAGGGTGGTAGATTGAGCTCTCCTCTGATGTCAAAATTCTTCTTCTTTTAGATTTAAGAATGTTAAGAATATGAGGAGGGACCATCAAGAGATAAGAAGGAATAAGAAAGAGATGAATTGAGATGACCAATGAGGATATGTGATGATGAGATACTTGAGACTGGATATGATATGATGGCAAGATGGCATGTTGATCAATGGTTAGATATTGACATGTTGAACTCTCCCTAGTTGAGAGGGAGTGTTAAAATATGAAAATGATTTCAAATTCCACTTTGGACAGATCATTTGA
Source organism: Pinus taeda (assembly GCA_000404065.3). Classification (NCBI taxonomy): domain Eukaryota; kingdom Viridiplantae; phylum Streptophyta; class Pinopsida; order Pinales; family Pinaceae; genus Pinus; species Pinus taeda. The sequence continues at coordinate 12,251 of APFE031119163.1, read as the reverse complement.
TGGATATTATTATTTCATTGAATTCCTCTTTTCAAGATGACCAAAATCGACCTAAATATCACTCAAAATGATAAGGGAAAGTGTATTCATGATGAAAATCCCACATGTGCATATTTGAGAAAGTCTACCCTAAAGCAAAGTGGACATCCTTGGAATGCTATAAATACAAGAGACCTCTACCTCATTTCGACATCATCATGAGACACTCTTCTATCTTTTTTTTGGCTCTCATTGGTCTAAGGCTCATCTGCAGAGAAGCACGTTCACTCGAAAATGAAATCACAAGGTCTGAAGCTCGCATTTCTATTTTATGGTTTTGGGCCTCAATTGTAGGCATAGGACAGAGAGATCTTGACTGTATTCACTCGCTATTAGGCTCATACGTGTGACCGAATCATCCCATTCACATGCACATCTTGTCCTCTATATAGCGGCATCTAGGGTTTCAAAATTTCAGTTGTAGACTGCATTCGCTCACTTGCAGGCTCTAGAGAGCGACTAGAATCTTCTTAGTGGCACGCATGACTCCTCCTTTGTGCAACCAGGACCTAAATGATGGAATTTTAGTTGTCTAAATATTTTTATCAACGATCATGTTTGGAATTTTACCGCAGACAGTGACGATTCATTACATACTTCAAAATCATAATTTTGAGTATAAGAATTGTTGGGCTCATTTCATGGATATTGTGTAGCAGATTTTGCTGGATAATTTTATGGATGAAGATATGAATCATTGTATTCTCTTTTTCTAAATCATTCGATGACAATCTAATAATAAGAATAATTTGAAAGGGTTTCCCCCATAGTGGGATTTTCCCTGGTCTCTGACTGATCCTGGTTTCTCTATGTGTGAATGCTTTTCTTCTATTATTCCTTTATGTTACATTGTGTTGATGATGACGATATTTTTATTTCTATATAATTTCATATATTTTTGAATAATGATGTAAATATGAATAATGTTATGATGTTATAGGGTGAATGTAATGTGTTAATGAATAAATGTAATTATTAAAGCAAAGAACAATATAGCCCTAAGAAAAATTAATAGTCTTGTGTTATTTCAACGATACTATTATGTGATCCAAGATTTTATTATCTTTGGCATGTGGTACAATACCTATGTTTTGACTCTAGAACTTTCAATATGGATCATTCATATTTCATATGATATGTGTTACTATGTGGTGATGACATGTTATTATAACCTTTTCATTTGGATTAATGGTGAAAATTAAACCCTAAGAGATCAACAATGGCAATGATTTATGGTTTTCTTTGTGGTTTAAATGAACTTCGGACTGACGACTCATTCTTTTTCACATTCAAAGAGTCTAGATCAGAGATCCACCACTTTGCAACCACCTTCAATTCTTTATTGAATTCATGGCTTGTATGAGAATGAGTATTTTGTCTCAACGTTTCCTTCTTTCGTCGAATACCTAGAACAGAATGTAATTTCATTTGCGTGTAGGAAGTTTTTTGTTTGAGGGTTATATATATATATATATATATATATATATATATATATATATATTTGTGTGTGTGCGTTACATTTTTCAAAAGATGTGTATGTTCTCCATTCTCTTATTTGCGGGTATATTTGAGATATCCTAGTTTCCTGCTTAGGGTTTGTTCTACCAACAACATTCATTAGTTAAGTTCGTTATATGAGAGTATCTCAGCACTTTCATTGCTAGATGCAAGGAACTAAAGAACTACTATCTTGTTTATAGCCTCACACTTCTTTAAATTTGTTTTTTTGTTAATTTCATTTATGGGTTTTAATCATTTTTATCTTATTCTTGTTTCAGGTACTATTTTTGTAAATTTTTCTTGTAGTCACTTTCACAGCTAAAATTTGACATATAATTACTTGTGAAAGATTAAAGTCCTACTTATCCCAACTCTGTATAACTTCACTTTGAGTCTTGTTTCTTTTATGTTCAAGTAAATTATTCAGTAACATTTGATTTCGCTTTCATTTCTTTACATGTCGTTATTGTGGTCATGGTTTTAAATTATAAAACCCTAACCCTCCAATATATCAATAGAAATATCATCTTGTGTCTAATTATTTTAATTCCCAATGAAACTTGCTTTTCAACGAACAATGGATAAACCCCTTTATGTCCTATAAATTCATGTTGGTTTATTACCATAGTTATATCTAGGGTTTTTAATCCCATAAATTTATTTATATGTATACATGTTATATGTGCATGTTATCATATTTATCTTCCCTCTTCAATTCTTATTACACAAATTTTTATACAGGGTTTTAAAAACCCTCTCTAGATTACAATTCATTTAACTAATTTCTCTTTCACTTATATATTTTTGGTTTGATTTGAACTAAGAACTTTTCCAAAAACTAATATAGTATACATGTATTTACAATAATTTGAGTTCCGCCATGAGGAAATTATTTACTGGTAAAAATCCTCTTTCAAATACTATTTTATTTCACATGAATTATTTGATTTCTTTTACATTCTTTAGTATAAGGACGAATTTTTGTTTCTATTATATTCTTCACAAGTACTAATAATTTTAAAGTGATAATGAAAAAAATTCTTTTGAATAAAAACATTTAAAGCACTCTTGTCACACATGAGGACTCTCGGCTTACATTTTCTAGGTTATATGCTCTTAAAGGTTGGTTTCTTTCATCTGCTTGAGCATGATTTCTTTATGCGATGGTGAGAAGTCAGGGTCTTCAATTGTTAATGTTCGCTTGTCCAATTATTTCTCCAATCACACTTCCTATTTTGTATGTTTGTATTTAAAAGGATTTATGCCTTTGTTGTACTTGAATGGTTGGGAAAATTGTTATCACATACCTAAGATATAGTTAAGTATTGTTTTGTTATCCTTATGGTTAATTCTAACCATAACTGAAATATTTACAACAACATTTAATATATATAATGTTTGTTATATATTGAAGTTATCATGATTCCGTTTTTCTATTGGGTAATTTCTTGAGCTTCAGGCTCATAATGTTTGTTAATGTACTTATTCATGGTTCTATTCCAACCTAGAACTATTATTGATTGTAATTCCATGAGGTCACCTTAGACCTATATTGTTTGATAAATAAAACTATGATTTTGTTAAATTAAATGTTATTGATGTTGAGCTTTGATTTTGGAAATGTTTTTAATTTATTCACATACAATTGTTCTTTTGTTTTACACACAACAACACAATTATTTTTGTTTTGGATAGATTTAATTAAACAATTCTACTGACCTTTTTCTCAGAATAATTATTCTTCCTTAGTAATAAAATTTCTTCTAGGTTCTCATATATACATATACATATTCTAGGTTACTGTAATTACTTTGCAATATAAACCTATAGTTATTTTTTTTAAATAATTGCAATTACATTTCTTTGAATATGTAGCTAAATTGATTATAAAATAGAGTCGTATTTTCATACTTCTAATACTAGTCTATTATACTAGTCATATCTTAATTGCTCATGTTCTTCACACTTACCTATTTTTATTTACTACTATCATAATACATAGAAAAAGCTACACTAGAATAACCTAGAATATATTATGATCTTAATTTTCTCTTTTATCCTATCATGTATTTATACATGAATGTAAACAATATGCTTCCCTTTCAAGTAGAAAATAAATTCAAACAAGCATACAAAATCCTATTCTCCATTTCCATGTTACTGAGATTAATGAGTGTAATCTCAATAAATATTCTAAGGAAAAAAAATAAATTACTTTCCGATAATAATACCCATGTTTCTAATTTGAATACCAAAACTCACATATATAAATTTCATTACAGTAACTTCTGAAAAGAAACTTCATCTCTATGTCTCTTTACTACTAACATTCATTTATTTTCCTTTTCCTTCCTTAATAACTATAAGAAAATAAGTGATAAATTCCTTACAATATTTTGTAACATAAAAGTTCACAAGGTTATAGTTTAGAATACTGACTTGATAGTTTTAAGTCTAGAACCAATACAATGATTAACTGGCTCCTCCCAACCTTTGATACTTTTCTCCACAGTATCCCCCCAATCACTTTCAATCTGCAAGTAATTTACTCAGTTCACTTTGTCCTTTCTTTCTTGTCTCGTTAGACTAGCTCTGCATGATTCCTCTTTTTCAAACAATATCATCAAAGTGGATTATCTTCTCTACCATTTAGTTGGTAGTTGGTAACTACCTCCACCTCACCCAATAGGTGGCAGGTAGTTGCTAGCTCATTTATGAGCTCCATTTCCCCACTTTCCAAGATAGCTCTCATATTTTAGGGAAGCTAATGATAATTAATTCCATGATCATTTATATTAAATACATAGGACTTAATAACTCTTTTAACCATGTGTATTTAAACCATTAGTTTCCAATTTTTTATTTATAAACAAAATTATAAAAAGAAAACTTACATTCAACTTTATCGTTTTATCACATTGATAAACTAATTTCAAATGAGTCCTTTAAAGTGATAGCACAATCAAACTTAACTATATATAAAAATTCACAATAGAAACTTCAAGTCAAACCAGGATATCACACTGAGAATAAATGGCACGTTACAGCCATAAGGAGGCTATAGAAAATCACCTTGTCATCCACCTTTGCATCCTCCTAAAATTATGCTAACAATCACAAATATTGTGATAAGATCACTCTCTAGGTTGACATTAAGCCAACAAACTAATCGCACTGCCAACAATCTCCCCCTTGTTTATCTTTCAAGTGAAAAAATATACAAGCACTTATTTTTGAAACTTGATAATTACTTCCAATGATGTATATGTTTATTTATCACTTCAATGTATCATTAAGAAATTATACATTCACAAATTCAGCCATAAATATAATGAAGTAGTAGGGATCATAATGCACAAGAGAGACACAATGTTTACCTAGGAAAACCCACTTGGGGAAAACCCAACAACCTTCTTCTTAGAGAAATATTCAGTTGAACAGGAGATACATCAAAGTCAAGGTCAAGGTCACACTAACCAGCAATATGCTTTCCACTAGACAACCACAAGATGTCAATTCCAACCTCTTTCTCTTGTTCATAAAAGTCCACCTTGAGTATCTCAATCAAGGTCTCACAACATTTTAGAATTGATGATAGTCTTCACTCCGAAAAAACACATACTACTTCTTCATAACAAACTTGTATTGTTATACATACTTCTCCTTACAAGAAACTTGAGCTTGATTCCTTATTAGATCAGACTTACCTTCACCAAGAACTCGAACTATACCACAAAACAATCATACAACAACTTGGACTTTGATCACAGAAAAATCAAGGATTGCACCTTCAAGAATTTCAAACTAGAGGCTTAGAAAAATTACAGATCCCCACCTCAGAAAATATTGGAACTATGCCTCAGGAAATCTTGGATCTGTGCCTCAAGAAATCCCATATTTGTGCCTTAGGAAACTCTTGGACTGTATTAGACTCTTTTCACACGTGGGTGAAGAATATTTCTTTTGTTCTCTCATCTAGCTTCTGCTTCTTGTCTTTGCCTTCTTATCCTTTCCTTTTTCTCATAATAAGTGTGTCTTGTTGTGTGATTACAATGGGTTTGAATGTCTATCTCTTTGGGTAGATCCGACTTGATCACATGTAGGCTGAATTGACATCTTATGGTGTCTAAAATCCAAATTTAAAAATTAATCTCCCGCTTTTAAAATGGCCATGAAGAACATGCCTGATAAAAAATATATATTATTTTGAAAAATCAATAAATAATTTCCCTTCTAGAAAAAGAATGATTTACAAGTACAAATTGTACATCATGAAGACCGACCATAGCTACAAAAATCAACACCCCTTTAGTGTTGATGTCAACCTCCTGCAAAAACACCAAGTCATCAAGTCCTTCTCTCCCCCTTTGACATCAATGGAAAATGGAAACTCATAGAAATTCCATCATTTTACATAGAAATGACAAGGTTCAATGCCAACATTAGCATACTCCACTTGAAATTCTCAACATCATTCAATTTCTCATGTTGGCCATGCTCCCCCTAAGCATATAGTGGGGTTGCAATCATACTCTCTTTGTTATTGTACCAACACTTCTGCTTCTCTACAATAAACCTCCTTTCCAAGTGCAAGATATTAACCAACTTTTGACCAATGGTGTATAATTGTGTGCAATACAAGTACAGAGCTCCTTAGAGAAAATACATGCTTGTAATAAACACATATGACTAATATATGACTCTTCTATAAGCACGCTTATCACCAACCAATGAATCATGACTATATGGACCCAAGTTACATCATTCCACCAAGTAACATGTTGGGCTTCAAAATGTCATACAAATATCACTCATTACCATACATTTTTCACCTATGCTTCCACTATGTCACTCATTATTCACTACCATGCAACTTCATTTTTCCTATTATTCACCATTAATGGGTCTCATTTATATCTTCCAAGTATTATTTATTTTCAAGTATTTTTAAGAGAAATTCTTGATTAAATATTAGAAAATAATATATTTTACTTCATATATGGAAAGTGGATTGTTTTCGTGACATGTGTAGGTTCCAAGGAAGCTTCCAAGACACCTTTATGTGGCCTTGAAGGATCAAATTCGAATTTGAGAAGATAAACCTCATGGAGAAGATGATTATCTCATGGAGAAGATCAAGGACAAAAGGGGGTTATGTGTCTAGATGGTTGAGAGATGTATGGAACTAAAAGAGAGATTAGTGGATCATCATTATGAGTTTGTTATCCCATTCCATTGTATAAATAGGAGTACAATCTCCTTCATTGGTAATCTTAGAATCTTAGAATCTTCATTTTTAATCTTAAAAAGTTGGTTTGTACATTATGATAGAGATTTTGTAATAAAGACTCATACTTTGATTTTGTTGCTTCTACATTTGAGTTCCCTTTGAAGTGGTATGCTTGTGGAGTTATGGAGCGCTCCCATGGCCTCACTTGCATGCTTATGTTAGGTATAATTTAATTTATGTTTTTATTCATTTCTGGTTTGAAGCAATGGTGATTGTGATATAGTAGGATTGTGAAGAAGGACAATTTGGACCTCCTTAGTTAGGAGCCTCTTCTTTTACATCTTCTGCATCATAAGCCATTGTTAATTAGTGCTCTTAGATTTATCTTCATAAAGTAGTATTGTAAGGAAGGACAACCTGGTTCTCCTAAGTTAGGAGCCTCTTTCCTCATACATTACATAAATGAATTAGATTCTTGTTAGATATTCTAATTGTTGGAAGAAATCTTAAAATCCATGTGTTCTTGTAAGGGAACCATAAGATCTCCGACAAATTAGAAATCTTTCTAGATTTATATATTTTAGATAGGCACTTCTAAGTTTACCTTCCTGGGTTGACATTAAATTAAACTCTAATTTGCATCTGCATTTTAGACCCAACAATCATTCTATCTAGATGTCCTCAGAAAACATGTGATGAAGTGCGTCGAAATGACCTCCCACTTCCACTCTTGAATCATAATCAGTTGTACCACGCCGCCTAGATTCTTATAGTCTTATTTTACCTGTTGAAAATCCAAGCATCTATCCACAAACTCTTTTATCTCTTTCTTCAAATTCTTTCAATAGTTTTGTTAAAGTTCTATGCTATGATAATCAAAGTCGGGTTTAGTCATTTTATGATTTTGGTCAATTTGTAAAAGTTTTGCTAGGATCTCATAGAGATCAAGTAATCACTTTTTATGAAGTGTGTGAGGTCAAGTATTTAGTGTGAATTTAGGTTAGGATATATAAAAAAAAATAGTGACAAAGACATCAAATCATTGATTTCATAAAAATTCTAGCTTTAGTAAGTCTATGGTTAATGTGTCATCCAAGTCATAGATAAAGGTAATAGTGGGTTTTGTTTTTGAACTTTGGGACAAGTTAGTGGTGTATTTTTAGTCAATTACATAGTCAAATAGAATTGTATGTCATATCTTTCTCACCATTTGCAAGCACCAAATGTGTAAGGTTGCTACTGTGCTTCTCCCTTGCATTGCACTTGGACATTTCTAAATTTGAAGTCATAATTTCACTCAAACAAAGTTCTAGACTGCATGAAAGGTTATAAAGACATGTTTTTTTATTCAAAAAACTCATAGAGTTCATCATCCATCCCCCGGAGGTGCTCTAGATGTGAGTGGGACACTTGCTGCATTTATATTGTAGGGGATTTGATGTGTTTCTACTGCAAAGGTGGTGGTTTAATGAAAATAAAGAAAATAAGGTGTATGAGGGTATTGAAAAGATTGACGAGGCTCCATAAGTAATCTACAATCTATTTGTATCAATTAAAGTTGAGGGAAATCCTCAATTTCACAAATCACAAATTTGTTGTGTTTTTGCTCAGGTTTGTTTTAAGAAGAGCGTTCCTGTGTTTTTTACTGTTTTTGCGACCAAATAGAGATTAATTGTGAAAGTGAGAGAATTGTTTGTAACTATTTTTCAGGAAAATTGATTTTCTAGTGCCATTCTCAACTGAATTAGAATCTTTCAATTAATATTTAACAATTTTTCTTATGGCTTTTCACTATAACAATTCAAAATAAACTAAAGTAAAATAACATTGGTACATAAAACTTGATAACAACAATTGTGAGTGTGGTAGTGGGTGTTACATTATTTAATTATAATTACAATATATTTGATTATTTGATTATTAATTATTATTTTTTATTTATTTAAAATTCTTATTTAACCAACATTACTTATTTAATTTAATTTAAATTTTCATTAATTTATTTAATTTAAATATTAATAATTAATCAATTCCAATTTAAAAATTTTACTCAAAAACAATGCGAGTTATTAATTTTATTTTGAATATTTTTGTTTGAAATTAATTATTTATTATTTAGTTTTAAATTCATATATTATTACTTATATTTATTATTTATTATTAATTAAAAATATTAATCAATTAAATATTTTTATTTTTAATTTGTTAAAAATTTATTTTAATTATATATTGTTATTTATTATTATTACAAATATTTCTTACAAATATTTTAATTTTAAAAATCAATAATATCAACTTATCACTAATAGTATTATTTACTAAAAAATTTATCAATATATTATATTAATAAAGCATTTTTTAAATTTCCTATTGCTTAATATAGTGGACAACATTTTTTTTTGTTTAGTGCGACTAACTTATTCGGCCGATCCTGATGTCTTTGTGGCATTGACTTCCACATGCCACACTCTGAAGGTCACAAATTTCACGTCCAATTAACTTAAAATTATTTTTAATTCGAAAGGTGTCTCTTAATAATTCATAAGAAGAATATTCAAGGCATATTTGCTTCACAATTAATTTAAAAAAATAAATGAACAAAACTTTATCCACGCCTTAGATTTTACATGTAAAAATTTACCATACAATAAAACATTTAACTCTCATACATAAAGATAGGAGTAATTTATGATTACTCCCAGAGGTTTAGATTTTAGAGTTGATGCGAAGGAATTCCAAGCTACAAATTGGATAATTTATTTTTAAATACAGTTTTGAATCATTAATTTTTTTATTTTTTTTTTCCTCTTTAAATAAGTATATTTTGAAAGAAACCAATCAATTTTAAATTTGTGGTTAAACCTTATTTTATTTATGTGTTTTTAAATATTTATAATTAGCAATAATAACAATTTTAAATATTTATATATATATATATATATATATATAATAATATTATATTATATATATAATAAATTGTATTTTATTTATTTAAAGTTACATTGGATTGATATAATATAATTATGTTAGATAAAATTATAGGATATAAATAATTATGAATCTAAAGGTTATAAATTACTTAATACATTAACACAATTATTTGTAATACTAGTTGATATGCACATAAAGCATGCTTTCTATTCATGTACATACTAATAAGTTTTACAAATAAAACCAACTTAATTATATTTAATATAATTTATTATTATTAAATATACTAAAAAGTAATTATGATATTATCTATGTTAAAACATTTAATATCATTAATAATATACAAACTATTAAATTATTACATTTTTTAAAGCGAATAAAAAATAATAAATATTATTAAAACTTTTCAATTTTTTTATTAATTAACTTTTTAATAATTTATTAAAAAAATATTTTATTATTAATTGGTTTTGTGTCTAGAAAATAGAACATTTGAACCTGCCATATGAAGATGAATAATAGGAATAACACAAAGATTACAGGGTACTAAATGTCACACCAATTTTATAATGTGAGAATATACCTATTAGAGTATGTGTAATCCAAATGGATTTTATAATGATATTGATCTCTTAGCTCCACCATCTTAATAATAAAAAGTTGATAAATTAATAGAGTAAGAAAATATTTGTATAATTAATGATTCATTTTTTTTACATGCTAGACCAATGCATTGTAAAATGTAGATATCAAAAGGAATCTTTTTATTTATTTGATATATCCATATTATGACTCCATGCAATGATGTCTATCATTAACTTAACGATATTATAATATGCCCATGTAACTTACCATAATATCCCCAATGTAACTTACCATAAAAACTCTCTTAAAATAAATGCTTTTGAATAATTAAATGTTATGAATTTTTGTATTGATATTAAAAGTAAAATATTTTTTAATTACAAGAATTATTTTTCAATTTTTATAGTGATAATAATTTATATTTTTCTATGTAAATAAATAATATTTTCTTAGTTAATACAATTTATGATTTTTAAAACCATAGTTTTAGAAAAGTTATGGATAGATACTTTGTACATAAAACAAAAGTAAATCTATTTTGAAAAAACATTAAAGATTTAAAATGATTTATTGAGTAATTTTAGAATTTAGAAAAATATGATTTATGGAGTGATTTTAGGATTTAGGGAAAAAATGATTTATGGAGTAATTTATGGAATGGTTTTAGGATTTATTAATTGTACTTATTGTGAGACTATGGAATGAGAACTAATGGTCAAATATATGTAGAACTAGGACAAGAGAGAGGAATGATTGTTATTTAATAACTATATTTACAAAATTTGTTGAATGAATGTTGATCTTGTGGAGTAATGAAATGGGGATTGTTTAATCTCCTGTCATGATTGGCTATAGTAGTGTGGCATAAATGATCAATTCAACATAGAATATTATGAGCATTGGCTATAGTAGTGTGACATAAATTATCCATTCAACATAGAATACTATATCACCTACATAGAAGTGGGTCCCTTGTCCCACAAATAAGGGAGTATCCTGGAGCTTAACTGTGACCTTAACATTGGATGATGATGATAATAATAATAATAATAATAATAATAATAATAATAATATCGACAGTAAAATTTGTACATGTGAGTAGGCCAGGTGGGAAATGGCACATAGGGGAACTTATGCTACATGAGCAGTCATAGCTTTGTTGCAAAATTTTCGATGGAGCTACCGAGGCTATAAAGGCAGTCAATGTAGTCTCAAATATTGGGTAGCACCATTAGCACACACTCCCTACCCCTTGACCAAAGAGTGTGTGTCCCCAATTATGATCACAATCTTACCTGTTTTGTTCAAGATCTATGAGCAAGTTTCTTAGAGCATTGAAGTAAGGACTTCCTCTTGGGATTTGAACCTTTTCACAGGTCCCAATAAGGGTCCATACTCGACACCCACCACATATACTAGCAATAGTTACATTAGAGGTATTACTCATGGTATTTGTTTTGTTTTTTGAAGGGAAAACAATAAAATAAGGCGTCTAGAGAGTCCATCAAACCTATAGGATCATTTTGATTTGTCTATGGTATTGTGTTTATTGAGAATTTAGTGTGGTCACTTAACTTTGATCTCACGACTAAAACCCCTCCTTGAATTTGTCTCATGGATCCAACTAGGATTCACAAAGGTGCTTGAGTGTCTTAGATTAATCTTTTAATGAGCACTTATGCATGTCATTTGAGCTAGCTCTAATCTTATTTGTATGGGCATGTATCTTTGTTAGTTATTGATATACATGTACTTCAATGTCTTGGATTAGCCTTTTAATGATTAGTGTTTTAATGAGCACCCCTAGAGGAGCTCTAATCTTATTTGTATAGCCATATATCTTTGTTACTTATTAATATAAATAAGAGGCTTCATTTTGAGATCCCCTTCTCTTCATTGTTTGATTACAAATTAAAACATTGAAATGTGCAAGAACTATTAAGATTCTTTTATGTTTGGGATCTTA
>APFE031119159.1:101889-127789 GCA_000404065.3 Pinus taeda | reverse complement strand
CTAGTGATATCCTCAGAGCCAATATCTCACATAAGACACACATATAGATATCGATGGTCGAATATTCACAGTTGGTGAATTCACCTGTAAATGCCTTGACAACACAATAATAATGTTTTGAAGTGATGAAACAATATTTCATGTGTAAATTGTAGTCAAACCAATATTAAGTTGGAAACCCATATTGTAATACTTGATATTTGATATAATATAATTTATGTGGTTGTAATTATTTATAGTTGTACTTACTATTATTTAGTATTTGTAATTAACACATGTAACTTTGTGTTTTCTTATTGGATGAACATGCACATTATATGGCATTTTTTTAATTTAGTTGCAAAATCATACTAATTAATTTATGTTGATTAATAATGAACACATAAAATCAATTTAAAACTACTAAATTAGTAGTTTATATTGATTAGTGATGAACATAAATAAAATGAATATATGACTAAATTAATCATTTATAAAGATTATTAATGAAAGTAAATGAAATGAATATAAAATACTAAATTAGTCATTTATATAATGAATATGAAACTACCAAAAAACAATAAATGACTACAGCAAATGATAAATTTGTGATTGAAAATTACGACTAAATTGTGCATATATATGATTATTAGTAGCTAATTTACAGTGTCTTATAACACAACCAAAATTTAGTCATATTTATCTGGTAATTAATTGGTTTCAAACAATGACTAAAATTTGTGTATATATGACTATTAGTAGCTAATTTATAGTATCTTATAACACGACCAACATTTTGGTCATATTTTTTAGTCATTAATTGGTTTTCTCAGGTGATCATTTAGTAATATTTGGTTGTATATTTGGTCATTAATTGTGGAAATTAATGACTAATTTAATGACCAAATTTATGACTAAATATACTACTAGATAGTAAAATTGAGACAATTAATTAATGACTAAGCTAAAAACGATTAAAAGTTGGTCGCGTTATAAGACACTGTAAATTAGCTACTATTGGTCACCGACCGAAAAATAGTCATTTATATGCAAATTTTAGTCGTTTTTTTAGTAACTAATTAGTCATTTTCTACTAGTGAGGGGAGGGTGATGAGCTTCATCATTCGGTAATTATATAAGCTTTAATTCACCTTTTAGCCTAGTCAAACCAACTATTCTCACAACTTGTTGCATACTTTTGATTATATTTTGTTTATGAGATGAGTTAGAGTTGGATATTTTGCTTTGTGTTCTAATGTGCATTTAATGCAGGATTAAAGGATAAAAGCAAGGAATTTTGGCAAAGACCTTGGTCAAAACTCAAATGGGACAAGGGAGAGAAATTATAGGAGGTAAATCCTCATTTACTACCCCTCCATTCGAATATTCCTTCATCAGCTTGGAGTGCAAACAACCAAATCATGAGGACTAGAAGGTAGCCGAGAAAGTGAAAAGAAAAGCACCAATTTATTTCGAGATTGGGAGCTGCGTCTCCCTAATTTTAAGGAAGTTGTTGGAGATTTCGGATGTATAACTACAGAGGCCTAGGACCTCAGTAGGATTGAGATTTATTGATTGTAAAACGCTACTCTATATTCGAGCTGCAAGACTTGTGACAGCTTTTGATGTAATCCATTGTTTTGATAATAAAAATGAGTTTTGTTTTGAGCCAGCACTGAGTTAGCTCAGAGGGCTGAAGCTCTTGGGTTAGGGCCCAACCCTAGCAGCCAAGGCTCCTCTTTATTGTACATTTATGCAAGCATAGGTTTATAGTTTAATTGTTCATTTTCTTAAATAGCTGCATTTCCATTACAGCGGTGTAGAGTAGATTGGTTGTATGTTAGTTTGCTTCTATTTGTGCCTTCTTTCAAATAGTAGGTTAGTGATCCAAACTTAAACAGGAATGCAACAAATTACATAGATAACCATAAACATAGATATGCAACAGAAATAATACTTCATTTCATTAATGTAAAATACTGAAACATGCTTACAAACAGTAATGGAAATAAACCAGCTAGGGCGATGGTAGCTTATCTCTTAGAAGAGATGTGGTGGCTACATGCCTCTGAACTGTGTTACAATGAGGCTCGAAGGCCTATTTATTGTTTTTGAGAAACAATTGAAAACCCTTCACATTCCAAAACCGACCCTTAGAAGATGAAACGCCAAATTGTGGGCCCCGTTTGGGTAAATTGGTACATCAACTTCCCGGGGTCGTAACTTTGGCATACGATCTCCGTTTGACGCGTACAATAGCTCATTAGAAAGATCTATTTGAGCACTACCACTTTGGGGGGGAATCATGGGTCCATGGACCCATGTTAACCCCAGATTTCCCAAAAAACATCATTTAGGGCCTCAAAACAACTCTGGAAGTTTAGGACCCGAAAAACTGCTAAAAATAGTAAACTGTGTTACAATTTAGGAAACTGAAAAAGCTAAAAGAGACAGTTGTGGAGGTCCAAATGGGATAGGTGGGTGGCCACCAACATCCACCTGGATCATTCCTCCCCCCTTAGGAAGCAATGGTCCCCATTGCGTTGAGTTCCTCCCTGAGATGAGGAAGCTTTTGCTGAGCTGGGTCTCTGATGAGCTATTCTACAATCTCTGATGTGTCCAAAAATGGTGTGAAGCATGGTCGACGACGGTCCACATTGAACACTCAGTGCAAGTCAAGGAATGGAGGAATGCTGTGCTTCAAAGCATTGTTGCCCATAGCCTTAGTACTAGTGTAAGGACCATGTCGGAGCGATCTGAGTTTTTGATGGGTTCCGGTAAGGCGTTCTCTCCAAAATTTGTTGCCCACCTGAAACTTGGCTGGTACCCCTGTGGGTGAGGAGAAGTTGTTCCTGTGTTTTGTCATGACCGTATCCATTTGCTGCTGCTGCCGCATGGAGGAACCCTTTGTGGGGGTCATGGATGTAGCAACGATCTTCCCCTTACTTTGGGAGTGAACCAGATAGAAAATGAATTTCCTCATCTGGGAGATGAGCTTGTTGCCTTTCTTGGCAGTGATCAAAGAGGTGGCGGTAGGTGGGGCTACCTCAGGTATCTTGTATAATGAATTATCCAAATAAATAATGATAGCACGAGGCCTTGACTCATACACAGCATCTTGCCTCCACAAGTATGGTTGGCCTAATAGTACATCACAAACATCCAGAGGTGTAACATCACACAATACCTCATCTGTGAAGGGCTTGATGCTGTAGGGAAGGTGGCACTGTTGGCGAACTTTGAGATCTCATCCTTCAAGAAGCCATCCTATACTATACAGCTGCGGGTGTGGTGTAGTCGGTAGGCCCAACTGCTTCACGACCTCTGCTGAAACGAGGTTCTTTTGGCTACTGTGTCGACAATGAATTGTAGCGGCGAACCCTTCACCCACATCTATGAGTGGAAAAGATGCTCCCTCTCCTCTGGGTCTTCGAGCTCATTCTTCTGGATCTTGGTGGTGGCAACAGTGGCACTAGGGTCCACATCAATGATTTTCTTCCCTTTGCCATTCCCCTTGTCGGGTTCTGGCTCAGGATCAGAACATGCATCTGATTCGGAAGCCTTCAACTCGGCCACCAGCGACTGCTTAGTTTGACACTCACTTGTGTTATGAGTGGGACTCTTCTGGAACTCACACCACTTTCCTGTGTCCTTCTTCAAATTCATGGTGTTGTTCTTTTCTTGTGGCTTCGAGGGGTTGTCTTGGGTCACCCTGCCTTGGCTTTGTCCTTTGGGCTTCGGATTTGCAGATCCAAGTCTCACTTCTTCTATTTGAAATTTTGCTCAACTTTGACAGCGTATCGGTATGCTATGCCGAGTGAGGAGATGTTCAAGAACTCCATCTCTTCCTGGATGTATCTGTGTAGGCAGCCGCCGTATTTGAGTACCAGATGCAGCTCAGAATATTTGATACCCAACTGTGTGCGAAGGGTATGAAAAATGTTGGTGAACTCAGGCACATCTTGGTCCTGTCCCTGCCGCAGCATGGTTCATTTGATGTATTTGTCCTCATAGCTTTTGATAGGGTAGTATTGCTCCTTGATGCATCCCGGAATGAATCCCAAGTGGGTGCGGCTAAGAAAAGTGAGCCGGTATTTTCATCCTTCTGCTCGCAGTAGGTTCCCCTCAGTCCTTGACGTGGGGGGATGATTTGAGAAGAGCGAAAGCAATCTTTTCTCGACTCGAAATTTCATGGATAGAAAAATAACCCTCTAGCAGATTTAACCATTTATCTACAGCATCTGCGTCTATCTGACCCTTGAATATGGGGATTTCAAAATTAACTTGTACCTTAAAGGGCATGGCATTTCCAGAGTAGCTGCTGGAAGTTGATGCGTCACTTCTGGGTAGCCACTGAAGGATCTGGGCAAAGTTGTCCATCATCACATTCCATTGTCACTCGAGAGCTTCTTCGAGCAAGATTTTGATAGGATCTCCTGCCCCCTCGTCTTTCTTCTCATCCACCATGGGAGGCCATCAGGATTTACGAGGCTAGTCTTGCAAAGGTTCGACCAATTCAAGCTCTAACTCCTTATTTCCCAACCTCGTTGGGGACATGCAAAGAAAAACAGAGAAAAAGAAGACCGCTTTGATACCACTAATCAGATTTAAACAGGAATGCAACAAATTACAGAGATAACCATAAACACAGATATGCAGCGGAAATATTACTTCATTTCATTAATGTAAAATACTGAAATGTGCTTACAAGCAGTAATGGAAATAAACTAGCTAGGGCGATGGTAGCTTATCTCTGAGAAGAGATGTGGTGGCTACATGCCTCTGAACTATGTTACAATGAGGCTTGAAGGCCTCTTTATTGTTGAGAAACAATGGAAAACTCTTCACATTCCAAAACCTAACCTTAGAAGATGAAACGCCAAACTGTGGGCCCCATTTGGGTAAATTGGTACATCAACTTCCTGGGGTCGTAACTTTGGCATACGATCTCTGTTTGACGCGTAAAATAGCTCGTTAGAAAGATCTATCTGAGCACTACCACTTTGGGAAGGGAAATGTTTTTCCTATATTTCCCAAAAAACATCTTTTAGGGCCTCAAAATGGCTCCAGAAGTTTAGGACCCGAAAAAATGCTAAAAATAGTAAACTATGCTACAATTTAGGAAACTGAAAAAGCTGAAAGAGACAGTTGTGGGGGTCCAAATGGGATAGGTGTGTGGCCACCAACATTCACCTAGATCAGTTAGCAAGGAGAAAAATATCACCAGAAGTTTGTCAGTAGGTGTCTTGGCCTCCCCTCCTCCCTCTGTGACCATGATTTGAATAAGAGACTCTTCAGCAACCCCAGAAACATAGATTTCTAGTTCTTGCATGAGCTTTGGAGTTTGTTGTCTTGATTCAGTACTTGGTTCATTTCACTATCATCTTTTTTCATTACCCTATTTTTGCAATAAGATCTCATTCATGTTCTCATTTCCTTCAACACTTTCTTCATGCATAATATAGGCAATTGATTCGTGCTTTTCTAGTTTATGAAGATGTATATTGTTGCATAGTTCTTGAAAGACACACATGTTTAAGCACTGTAGGTACTTCAGGAGGTGGTCTAGACTTCATCACCAACATCCATCTTCCACCTCATCAACCTTAACCATCTCTTGTTCCACCATCACCCTCACTAGTTTTTTTGTCCTTTTTCATTGAAATTCCCATAGACACATTGAGTGAATCTAGCCATCTCTTCTCTTGGATATTGACTCTTGAGTGTTTCTAGACCTTCTAACACCATATCCCACTCATCACACACCTTTTTCTAGCTTCCCAACACCTCCAAAACTTCACAATTAGCTCTCGACTATATCCTGTAAGTTTCCTATAATTCCTATAGGATCATCCTGTAGGTTTCTAGTACATTCTGTAGGTTTTCCTGAAACGACTTGTTTTGAGGCTGAATTGATAGGGAACCTCTATGAAGTCACACCATCCAATCACTCCATAAACCTTCTAGCCATACTCAACCACCTTCCATCCATCTGTCACATACACAAGAACAATTAAATTGCATGCTTGATTTTACCAAAAAAAAACCAAAAAAGTGAAAATAGATTCAATTTAGTTTTAGTGCTCACACATTAGTATGGTTTGATGCTCTTTACTTCTGTAACTTAGACAGTAGCATTAGGTTAGTGTTGATTTAGCAATTCTGCTTAGCATAGCTGTTTAAATGGTTAAATAGGATATGGTGTGATTTAGCATTACTTGTTTTCCTCATTACTGCAGTAGAGTAGCTTTCTTAGAATAGATTTTATCTTCTTACATGAAAAAATCAAGCTTCTTCTGACTCTATAAAAGCCTGGCTTGGAACCTCTGGGGTCTCTCGCCGAATGAACAATGATAGCAGGGAGGAACTTCAATTTTACTTGTGTGTATAACACTGTCACCTCCAAGTTTGTACGGACCCCAAGTTGATAAGTAAAGATGGTAGCACAAGAGTTGCAACATCCTTGTTGCAATACTGGCGCTCATCACTTTTTGGTGCCATTGCTGGGGAGGTGTCTAAGTAGAAAGTGATTACTACTTTCTTTTCTTCTATTCTTGTCTTCAATTTTCCACCATTAGTTTATTTATGCAAAAGTAATCCAATATCTTTCTTTCTTTCATCTTTCATTATATGCTTTCTTTTCCATTATGAAGGTAGAATTTCAATTCAGAAAGTAGCTTCTTCATTCTGTCAGTGATTTTTCATTCAATTAGCAATTTCATTTCTGCAAAGTACTTTCTAGCTTTAAAAAATCTTACAAAAACCAACTCAAAAACATTTCCTTCCATGCCTCATAGGACTAGGGACAATTTAGGGAAATTTTTTCCAAATACCCCCACTGCATCCAACATTCAACCTTCTCTCTTCTTCGGTGGCTGTGAACTAGAGGAATCTTTAGGCGAGCAACTTGACATAGTTGAAGAACCTATAGGGGAAGAAGAAGAACAACCCATTCCTACTGAACCAATGGCTAAAAACTGAAATGACAAAGGGAATAGAGAAAAAGTTGAGGGTGTCTTCCCCATTAGCGAAAACAATGGGGACACTAAGATGAAGAATAAAATCTCTTCTGCCCTACCTCATTTCCATGGCCTAACCACAGAGGACCCCAACACTTTCCTATTTGATTTTGTTGTTATGTGCCAAACCTATGACTATATAGATGATGAGAAAAAATTAAAATTGTTTCCATCTACCCTCAAGGATGCAGCATTACGTTGGTTCATGGGTTTACCTGGAGATAGCATCACAACTTGGGCTTAGATGTAGCAGGTTTTTAACAACAAATATCGGGACTACTATAGGTAAAGGTATAATAAATAAGAATTTTTCAAGATGACCATTGATTAGGAGCTCAGGACCAAGTGTCGTAAAATGGTCAAAAATGAAAGTGCTCAAAACTGGCTTGAACCTAAAATACCGGATAGAACTCGTCCTTCTGATTCCGGCGCCGCAAACGGTTTGAAAAACGGTCGCCGTATGAGAAAGTTATGCCAAAAACAAAATCTCCCAATGACCCTTAATTTTTGAATTTAAAAAAAAAAACTTAAAAGAATATTCTTTAGAATATTCTATAGAATATTCCAAGGAATATTCCTTCTAAGTAGAAAATCAGAAGCTGCCGTGTGGCAGGCCCGGAGGCCGCCATGTGGCCCAGGGTGACGTCAGCAAAGGCATATGTTTTTAAAATTTTTTGTTTTGGTCGACTAGTGGTTTGAACCCACGACCTGTTCGCTATAAATTCAACAACTTACCGTTGCGCCACACGCCTTAGTCTTGTTATGTGGGTGGCGGGAACGTGTTATAAAGCTTGTTGCTATTTAAGGTGGAAACCAAAGTGGGCCAACCCCCGTTCACAAGACCACCCCATGTGACCACTACCTAGGGAACTGGCGGTTATGCCATATTTAGCAGAGCTATCGGCGGTGGCACCAAATTTGGCGGGTTTATCTGGCCGTAACTAAAGTCTAACTGGAGTTTTTCAAGGGAAACTGGCAGTTGGGAGTAAATGGCCATAACTTTGGCTAGGAAACATTTTGGATGAATTTATTTATTTATTTTGGGTCTCTTCTACCTTCTAAAGCCATTGGCATAGGTTTCATAGCCATTTGAGGTCGTTTGCAGGTGTTTTAGCTTCGTGGAAGTTCCAGGAGCCACTAGGGCCAAATCAGTTTGGGAGCTGCATTGGGAATTGTGCAGCCAGTGAATGTGGAACGAAGGTCATTCCTGAAGGTTTTCAGCATTCTGAATCCATTTCTACAGCTCATTTTTCCTGTTGAGGCATTCTTCTCACTGTTTAGCTTTAGGGAAGCTTTCAGGGCCACTAGGGCCATTTCAGTGCTTGAGCTGTTTGGGGGCTATGTTCATCCATTTTTGGTGATTCAAAAGCCTATGTCTGCTATTTTTGACCTTCTGAGTCTAATGGAAAAGGTTTCAGAACCAATTGAGGTCATCTTCACCTCGAAATTCTCCATGCAAGTTAAAAGGGCCACGAGGGCCAATTGGGGAAAGTACTGTGTCAGGTACAATTTCACTGTTTAGTGCTTGGGAAAGAGCATGTTTAGCTAATTCCTATCTTCTAATTCTGTATTTACAGTCAAATATGACTTTTGAGACACTCATATTCTTGTATTAGCCTTTGTAGCATTTTTAATACAAGAGGACAAGTCTAGTTGGAGAGGCTTTGTCCAGCAGATGTAGCCTAGAAGGGGTGAACTGCTTTATCATTTTGGTGTCTTTATTTGCTGAAGATGATATGCTAAACAAAACTGATATAAAGTGTTAAACAGCAAATATACATAACTTGCATATACACATAATCACCTATTCAGCTACAGAAAGTTAATTGTCTTATTCCGCAAGATATCAAACTTCAAGTATGTGCATGTCAAAGACTTCTAAGTGTTTACTTTGCTATTTTTGTAGGCAGAACCTATAGAGGGCCAGGTAGCCTTTGGAACTCATCCTCTCTTTAGAGGTGACATGCCCGGTGAATGCCCCTACAGTCTATCTCTGTATAAGAAATAGGAAGCTTTCACCTTTTTAGAGGTCACTTGAAGTGTATAGCTCACATTTGCAATTATAGGAAAATGGATACCTTGCACCCTTAAACAAGTACAATCCATTTTCAGATTAGATGGTATGAGAGTACGGGTTGAGCATTTGTTTGTGCAAAAGGTGTTAAAGCAGTGTAAGAGATTTACTGTTTTATTTGTTGCAAATGGTTGCTTGAATAAGGAGGGGTTTTTGTTTTGACATTTGGTTAAAGCTTGTCATTTGATTGAAAGTTTTGAGAACTCTTATTTGGAATTTTATTTTGTTTAATTGACCATTTACATAATGTCAACTTCTTCCACAAGTGAAGGTTCCTCCTTCACAAAATTCTTCAATGATGACATGAAGAATGAGTTCCTTAAGGTGAAGGACATGGTGCAGATTCTCATTGAGGATCAAAGAGAAAGTGTTAAACTTCAAGCACAATTGTTGGCTATGAAGGATGAGAAGGAAAAAATTCTCCAAAGACTGCATGACATGGAGAAACAACTCCTTCAAGCTCAAGAACCTTTGTCCAAGAAAATGCATGAGGATGAGGTAAATCATTCAAACTTGTCTTCAATTTCCTCAATTGAAAAGTGTGTTGGTTCTTTTGAGAAACATACCAGAGGAATAAGGTCCAAATTAATGTTTAATATGGGCTATCAAGAAGGCAAAGGTTTGGGCAAGCATGCACAAGGCATGGCTGATCCTATTTCAGTTCTGGAGTGACCCAAGAATGTCGGTCTTGGATATGAACAGTTTAATGGTGAAGAATTCAAATCCTTGAATGCATGTGATGCAAATTTAAAAAGAACCTTTATCCCAAGTTCTCAAATGAATATATGCCAAAATTGTTTTAAGGATGATTTCCATCATTTTAAGCCATCATTGCAGCAAATAGAGGGTAAACATGTCGCTTATGGCGAGCATGCAAATGTAAACAATTTTCAAGACAAGCACAGTGATGAAAGTCTGAAAAGGAAAGTTGTCTTCTCTACTAGTTCATCGTCTCTCCAAGACAAAAAGGATGGACATTCTATGCAAAAGAAGAGGAAGTTTTGTTGCACATTTTGTGGTGGATTTAATCATGTTGCTTCAAGATGCTGGTTGAAAAAGAAAGCACACAGGAAGTAGGAGAGGCAAAGAAAATTTTCTCAGAAAGTGCTTGAAAGTTGCAAATTTTTTCAAAAGAAGGGACATCATGTTTCTCATTGTTGGACCTTACATCCAACAAGTCGTCCAAAGCACATGCAGCTTGAGGACAAAAACATTGGCGCAAGTGGATCTATGGATTCCATTATCAATGTGGAATATTCACATGAAGAACTGCTGCTGCAACAAAAATCTCCATTGAAGTGGCTTGGTAAGAAGTGGATGGACTTCTTGACACAGTAAGACATACTCCTTTTGTACATACAAACTTTGGATGTATGCATGTTTTTTTATGTTGTTGCAAAAAATTTCGCCATGAAGGTAAAAGCTGAGTATGAGACTCACTCTATCATAGCAAAAGTTATACTCATTTCAGCTTTGAAAGTACATGTACACGTGATCGAGGATATTGTACTTTTGATTGTACTTAAGAGAAAGTTGAAAGATGAACTGATGCATGAGAATGATATGCATGAGCATAGGGATCATGATGATTTCCTTGTATTTTAAACATGTATGTGTGATTAACTTGAAGGGTTGATTACTTTGTTTTTAACCATGCATGTAATGTAATATTGACTTGGAAAAAGTTAATTTGATCTCCAAGATTGTAAAGAGGAGAAATGATGAAGTGTTTCATCTTTGTAAAAGCCTTCTCATTTGGGAGGCAACTATTCTTTTGGAGCGGAGGTGCCATGGTTGGGCATCGTGATAGTTGGCAACCCACATGTTCAGAGGAATATTTCAGCTCATATATCAGCAAGTTTCATTGCTGGTTCCTGCAATTTTAGATTTGTCTGGCGAAAGAACTTGGTCGGGATTCGACGAGTACTTGGCTTATGCAGCGAAAAGTCGTCATGACAACAGTTGGCAAGGCAAGACAGTTTGGCATCAATATAATCTTTTGGCTGAACAGAAGAGGATATTGCTATTCCTCAAGTGCTGTATAGTTCAGTTCAGAGATTCAGTGAGCTTTTGGGGACCAAAAGCCTTCTCATTTGGGAGGTGTGGTCAGGAGCTCAGGACCAAGTGTCGTAAAATGGTCAAAAATGAAAGAGCTCAGAACTAGCTTGAACCTAAAAAACTGGATAGAGCTTGTCCTCTTAATTCTGGTGGCGCAAATGGTTCGAAAAACGGTCGCCATATGAAAAAGTTATGCCAAAAACAAAATCGCCCAATGACCCTTAATTTTTGAATTAAAAAAAATAAAAAATTAAATTAATTAATTAATTAAAAAGAATATTCCGTAGAATATTTTTTAAAATATTCTATAGAATATTCCTTCTAAACAGCAAATCAGAAGCTACCACGTGGTAGGCCCAGAGGCCACCACGTGGCCCAGGGTGACGTCAGCAAAGGCATATGCATTTAATTTTTTTTGGTTTGGTCGACTTGCGGTTTGAACCCATGACCTGTTCGCCATAAATTCAACAACTTACCGTTGCACCACACACCTTAGTCTTGTTATGTGGGTGACGAGAACGTGTTATAAAGCTTGTTGCTATTTAAGGTGGAAACCAAAGCGGGCCAGCCCCCAAGGGCCAGCCCCTGTTCACAGGACCACCCCATGCGACCACTACCCAGGGAGCCAATGTTTATGCCATATTTAGCGGCGTTGTTGGCGGTGGCACCAAATTTTTGGCGGGCTTATCTAGCCATAACTAAAGTCTAACTGGAATTTTTCAAGCGAAACTGGCAGTTGGGATTAAATGGCCATAACTTTGGCTAGGAAAGTTTGTTTTGGATGATTTTTTTTCTATTATTTATTTTGGGTCTCTTCGACCTTCTCAAGCCATTGGCATAGGTTTCACAGCCATCTGAGATCGTTTGTAGGTGTTTTAGCTTCGTGGAAGTTCCAGGAGCCACTAAGGCCAAATCAGTTTGGGAGATGCATTGGGAATTGTGCAGCCAGTGAATGTGGAACGAAGGTCATTCCTGAAGTTTTTCAGCATTCTAAATCCATTTCTACATCTCGTTTTTCCTTTTGAGGCATTCTTCTCACTGTTTAGCTTCAGGGAATCTTTCAGGGTCACCAAGGCCATTTCAGTGCTTGAGCTGTTTGGGGGCTGTCTTCATCCATTTTTGGTGATTCAAAAGCGTATGTCTACTATTTTTGACCTTCTAAGTCTAATGGTAGAGGTTTCAGAACCAATTGAGGTTATCTTCACCTCGAAATTCTCCATGCAAGTTTAAAGGGCCACGAGGGCCAATTGGGGAAAGTACTGTGTCAGGTACAATTTCACTATTTAGTGCTTGGGAAAGAGCATGTTTAGCTAATTCCTATCTTCTGATTCTATATTTACAGTTAGATATGTTTTTTGAGACACTCATATTCTTGTATTAGCCTTTGTATCATTTTTAATACAAGAGGACAAGAATAGTTGGAGAGGCTTGGTCCAGCAGATGTAGCCCAGAAGGGGTGAATTGCTTTATCATTTTGGTGTCTTTATTTGCTGAAGATGATATGCTGAACAAAACTGGTATAAAGTGTTAAACATCAAATATACATAACTTGCATATACACATAATCACCTATTCAGCTACAGAAAGTTAATTGTCTTATTCCGCAAGATATCAAACCTCAAGTATGTGCATGTCAAAGACTTCTAAGTGTTTACTTTGTAATTTCTTTAGGCAGAGCCTGTAGAGGGCTAGGTAGCCTTTGGAACTCATCCTCTCTTTAGAGGTGACATGTCCAATGAATGCCCCTACAGTCTATCTCTATATAAGAAATAGGAAGCTTTCACCTTTTTAGAGGTCACTTGGAGTGTATAGCTCACATTTGCAATTATAGGACAATGGATACCTTGCACCCTTAAACAAGTACAATCCATTTTCAGATCAACCATGGGCCAAGATGAATCCTTAGAAGACTACGAAGAAAGATTGTAGCTCAATTACAAAAGGGCGAGGTGCACAGTTGACCCCGAGTCACTAAAGTTGGTCTTGCTCAGAGGAGTAAGGAAAGATCTTCTGGATACCTTACATTTGTTAGTAGGAGGAGATATCTACCAATTACCCTAGGAGGATATCAAGACTATCTTTAGAAACCATTCTAGGGCAGTCAGGAAAAAGGGTAGGGGTACTCAACCTATGGCCAATACATCATCTTCCAACTCATCTATTAAGGGTGAAATTGGAAATATGTTGGAAGATTTCAAAAGTGAGATGCTGCAAACCCTTGCCTTGCAATTAGACACCATGAACATCAAAAGGAAGCAAGAGGAATCAGAGAGAGCCTTGGCTATATTTTGCGATAAATGCACCAGGAGACATCCTAGGAACAAATGTCCATTGAACTGTATTGAGATTTTCTCTGTCTATGAAGAAAACCACTCCACAGATAACTGCCCTTCTTTACTCGGACTCAAAGCAATATATCAAGGAGTTGAAGGGGTCACTGAGCAGCTTTGCTACATCAACTAAAGGAGACCTCTTGGGCCTAGACCATACTAGCAGGGTATGCAAGGGTCATCCCATGCATATTACAACCCTAACCAAACCACAACTATACCTTCATGGGTACCCCCTGCTCATCCTTCCTGGTCTACACCCCCTCCTTGGTCCTATGCATCTCAATATCATTCCCAGCCAACCAACGAGTCATTTCAACCTTACGCTCCACCACAACCTCAGTGGAATACACCACTCCAGGGGTGGAGGCCCCAATACAACAATGCTCTAGCTCTATTGCCTCCATCACCTACCCAACCACACCTTCTACACTCTGCTCCACCCAAGCAACCCTAGATGCATGCCCAACCAAAACTGAACCCGAAAAATAGGCAAGCTCAACATGTATACAGTGGAGAGACATCATATCCAGCTTATGTTCTAGAAATCCAGGAGATCAACCTAAGATCTGGGATAATTCTCCTGGATAACCAACCTCCCCCTCCACATAGGGAGGTTGAGGGAGAAATAAAGGAAAGAAACCTTAAATTAAATCCACCATTTCCTGAGAGATTAGCCCAACCACTCTAGCCTATCCAAGAAGAAACTGAACTTATGGGAGAATTGAAAAATCTATGTGTAAAGATCCCCCTTCTCTAGGCAATAAAAGATATTCCCATTTACAATAAGTTTATTAAGGAGAAATGCTTCAAGAATACGGGAAGAAGAAAAAGGGATGCCCCTACCATTAATGTCATTGGGTAGTTGTCTGACTTAACGCTGGGGTAGGTAATATGTCCAAAATATTTGGACCTTGGAAGCCCTGTAGTAGATGTTCACGTCAATGGCACCATTTTCCCACACACTCTTATCGATCTTGGGGCTGCCATTAATGTGGTGACCAAGGACACCATGCTCAAGCTCAACCTCCAAGGGTCACAGTTCTACAACTTGTAGACCGTTCCATAGTCACCCCTGAGGGAATTGTGGACGATGTGATGGTCTCCATTGACTCTTGGGAGTACCCAATAGATTTTCTAGTTCTCCAGCCTAAGGCTAAAATGATTGGTTATCCTCTTATCCTTGGGAGGCCATGGTTGGCCACAATCAATGCTTACATTAGCTTGAGAGCTGAGAATATGACCCTCAAGAATGGGAATATATCTAAACAGTTATTCCTATACCTTCCTGCTCAACCTTCTTTAGAGCATGATTTACCTTTATGGTTGGAGGAGGAGGAAGAATATGAGGCTTATTCCACCCAACTTTATGCTTTGAAAGAAACCATAGGAGGAGGACAACAAAATGAGGATGACTTAATTGAGCACCTGCTCCAAAGACCAACTCCTGGTTTGTTACCATTAGAAGAAGAAGTAAGGAAAACCCAAACAATCATCCAATTGACTTATGCTTGGCTGATTCCAACCCACTCCGTGTAAAAACCATAGTATTCGGCCCAGAGAAAACCTTGAAAATTAATCCATCTCTGTGTTCTTGAAGAGGAAAAGTTATGCAACATGCTGAGAGAAAACCTAGAAGACTTCGCTTAGAGTTACAAGGAAATGAAGGGAGTACACCCCTCAGTGTGTACTCACCACATATACATCAAAGAAGGTTGCAAGATGGTCTGGCAACCATAAAGGAGGTTGAATCTAGCTCTTAAATATATAGTCAAAGAAGAACTGCAAAAACTGCTAGATGCAGGATTCATTTACCCTATCTCTGACAGTGAGTGGGTCTCTCCTTTAGTGTTAGTTCCTAAGAAAATGGTAAGTGGAGAATTTGTGTCGATTACAGGAAGTTGAACAAAGCCACAAAGAAGGATCATTTTCTCCTACCCTTCATCGACCAAGTGCTAGACGACCTGGCAGGGAATTTTTTTTTTCCTAGATGGATTCAGTGGGTACAACCAAATCCAAATCTGCACAAAAGACCAGGATAAGACCACATTCACCTTTTCTTGGGGTACTTTTGCCTATAGAGTCCTTCCTTTTGGCCTATGCAATGCTCCTGCCACTTTCCAGAGAGCACTCTTGAGTATTTTCGCCGAATTAGTACATGATGCAGTGGAAATCTATATGGATGATTTTACACCTTATGGCTGTGATTTTCAAGAAGCCTTGACTAACCTAGGCTAAGTATTGTACAGATTCATTTAAATGAACCTATCTCTCAGTTTGGAAAATGGTGAATTCTTAATGACTGAAGGGACCATACTAAGTCATTTGATATCCTAGCAAGGATTGCAGGTGGACCCGAACAAAATAACAATCATCCAAAGGGTCCCACCTCCGCAAAAGAAGAGAGATGTCAGGAGTTTCTTGGGGTTTGCTGGATACTACCAAAGGTTCATAAAGGACTTTAGCAAGTTGGCATCTCCTTTATTTGGGTTGTTGGCCAAAGATTCTGAGTTTATAGGGTCAAAACACTGTCAAGAGGCTTTAGAGATTCTAAAGGGTAAGTTAACCACTACGCCAATTCTCCGAGGCCCAAACTGGGCCCTCCTTTTTCATATTCATGCTTATGCCTCACACAAAGCCATAGGAGCAACCTTATGTCAGGTATAGGAGAAACTTCCCTATGCCATCTATCTTATTAGTAAGAAATTGTCAAAGATTGAGCTAAATTATACAGTGACTAAAAAGAAGCTCCTAGTTGTTGTGCATTCATTAAACAAATTTAGGCATTACATTACAGGCTATCAAACATTTGTGCATACTGACAATGTTGCAATCAAATATTTAATGAACAAACCATATGTGAATGCTAGAATTATAAAATGGTTTCTTTTATTATAGGAGTTTGATCTAACCATTATTGATAATCTTGGTAAAGAAAATGTTGTTGCAGACTTTTTATTAGGGTGAATCTACCTGCAGGTGAAGAAGGAATGGTGGATGACTAGTTACCAGACAAGCACTTGTTTTCTATTTCAGTTCTCTCTCCATGGCTTGTTGATATAGCGAACTATTTGGTATTAGCATAGTTTCCAACAAACTTTCCCTCCAAAGAAAAGATCAAGATAGTTAGGAAAAGTGCCCCCCTTCACTTGGATTGGGGGAAATATTTTCAAACTTGGTCCAGATCAAATCTTAAGAAAGTGTGTAACGGAAGAGGAAACTTTTGACATCCTTTTTACCTGTCATGATGGGCCTTGTGGAGGTCACTTTGCAGCAAAGAATACATCATTCAAAGTGTTACAAGCAGGCTATTATTGGCCCACTCTTCATCAGGATGTGAAAAAGTACACTAGTCAGTGTGATCGGTGCCAGAGGATGGGAAAGCCTACTCCAAGAGATGAAATTCCCCTATAGCCTCAAGTGACTTTCGAGCCATTTGATAAGTGGGGCATGGACTTCATTGAGCCTATCAACCCTCCTTCAAAGCAAAAGTAGTACATTATTGTGCGCACTGATTATTTGACTAAGTGGGCTAAAACCAAGGAAATTAAGGTAGAAACAAAAGATAAAGTGGTTGAGTTCCTA
The DNA here is from genome assembly GCA_000404065.3 of Pinus taeda. Taxonomy (NCBI): domain Eukaryota; kingdom Viridiplantae; phylum Streptophyta; class Pinopsida; order Pinales; family Pinaceae; genus Pinus; species Pinus taeda. Next base: position 110,744 of record APFE031119159.1, on the reverse strand, counting down.
AGGGAGAATGTATTCTACAAATTTGGGTACCCTAAAGAGCTCGTCACAGATCAAGATACCTAGTTTACCTCCAACATGATTGAATAACTGCTCATCCATCACAAAATCAAGCATAGGAACTCCACTCCCTATCATCCACAAGCTAATGGGCAAGTGGAGGTGACGAACAGGGCACTAGAGGGCATCTTAACCAAGGTAGTGAGAAGCAGTAGGAAGGATTGGGCAAAAAGACTAGTTGAGGCCACCTAGGCCTATAACAGCACATGGAAGACCACCACTATATTTACACCCTATGAGCTGGTCTATGGGAAAAAGGTTTCACTATCCACTGAGTTTGAATATGACACATTGAGGATGGCAGCCCAACTAGATTTGGATCTCAGTCATGCACAGAAATAAAAATTATTCCAATTGAATGGCTTGGATGAATTTAGAATGTAGGCCTTCCTACACATGGAGATAGTTCATCTTAAGAGGAAGATCTAGCATGATAAACATATTAAAGAGAAGCAATTTCAAGAGGGTGATTGGGCATTGTTATATGGTTCTAGGTATAAAGACTTCAAGGGAAAGCTAAGGACAATATGGCTCAGACCTTATGTGGTGGAGAGATGCCATGATATGGTTCAGTGAAAATCAGAACTATAGATGAAGAAGCCATTCCATTGCTTGTCAATGGACAACGATTGAAAATGTACAAAAGACATTTATCAAAGCAAGAGTTCATTAACAATATCAATAAAATAGTGATGATGGTACAACGAGTTCCAACTCCTCCCTCATCAGGTCATTGAAAAAGAAAAAAGAATAAGGACTCAGGTGAAAACTTCGATGAGGAGCCTGAGTCCCATCTTTGGGTTGAAAACCTCGTGAGACAGTGCAATGATGAAAAAAAAGAATAAGAAGATCCTTGGGTGAAAATCTTCCTTGAGGTGGCTAGGGAAAACATCTAGGATGAAAACCTCTCTAAGGAAACCTAGGTGTTTTTCAAAAAAATAAAAAATAGAGAGAAAAAGATATAATTGTTATTTGCAGGTGGGAAAGAAAGATAGTGAAGGAGGAAAAAGAGGATCCAAAGGGAACCCTGCATCACACATATCCATTTCCTCCACTCTTTACCATGCATCCCTCCATCATTTATATTGTTTTTCCACCCAATTGCTTCAATTTATGCGAACACTATGTTTTCTATAGAATCCCCTGTATTCCTACAAGATCCCCTGAAAACCTACACAATGATCCTGTAGGAATTACAGTGGTCTGGAAAACCTACAGGAAGCAATCCGAGGGCACATGTTAGGTTTGGAGGTCCCTAAAATTCATCCTAGACATGATCTAACACCTCACTGCATCCATTATCATCATCCCTGCACTCACCATTCAAAACAAAAAGAGATCAACTTCTGCCAGTGATGAAAAAAGAAAAACATAGGAGAGTAAGAGAATTACCTGAATGTCCCTTGCTCCACACACACTCGTACTCCCTCTATCCATTCATTGCACCATCCTCATAGCCCTAGCCAGTGACATGATTAAGGAATTCCGAGGGAAAAGTAGCTATAGGACATCCTGTAGGAAATCCTGTAGTAGCCTATCCCATAGAATGTCAATCATTAGCTACAAGTCTTCACTAGGATGATCTAGGAGCTCCACAGTAGCAGCATCATCAGATCTTCAGTCATAGATACCTGCAAATCCAAGAAAGCATTAGCAAAGAGCAAGAGGAGCAAGAAGAATGACCATGCAACAAATAAACAACGTAACACCTCTAATTTTTGACAAATGGAGCATGGAATCAAAACCACAGGTAAGTATCTTGCTCACTTACTCATATGCATCATTTAATCAAAAGTTGTAAAGGCTACGAGATAGTTGGTTTATAAGTGAAAATGTAGCCAGTTAACTTGGCCACCTTCATTCAGTCAGTGTATGCAGAACCTAGTGTTCTCTCACACATGGATGTAGTCAACTCAAAGATAGAGGAGGAGTAGGAGAAGAAGTGGTTAACTATGGATCTACGAGGTGGGAGATGATTAGAAGGAGTGGGAAATTATGAGGTGGTAGTGGGGACCAACGGTCCAAAAAGGACAACATACCTCTGCTGCCAACACACCACCTCACCCTAAAACAAAATAAAGGGAAATAAAACATCGTTTGCATGCATTCATGCATTCCACCTCCTCAAAAATCCCTCACTCAAGTCACTCTCATAACCCTAGCCACCCACAGGAAGCAAGGATTCATCGTTCTGCAAGAGAATTTCAAGAGGAGCATGCATAGGAATTCCTACACGAAGAGTCTACAAGATTAATCTACAGGATACACAGAGGCAATCTACAAGATAGGTAGAGAAGATCTCAAGAGGGGATATCACAGGAATTGTCCACTACCACCATTCTAAAGAGGTAGGCTATAAAAATCCATCCCCATTTACAAGTAAATGAACTAGAAATGCTTTAAAATCTAGTGAATTTAGCAACTGTGGGAGGTGAATTACATACATAGTAAACTCTTTTTTCCTCCTGAATTTAAAATTTTTGTGTCGCCCCTCTCATTTTCTCTTCAAGCCTCACAAGCAAGATGACAGGAGGGTTTAATAGGAGAGAACCCCCAAGCACTGTGAGGATACAACAACACCCCCAAGTGCTTGAAATATTTACAAGACCCAACTGGATGGGGTTTTTCGAAAAATTCACAGGATATGATGATGAGGTGGCTCAAGAATTTGCTCATTCCCTCACTCCACACAGCAGAATCCACACCACTATTTTAGTTAGAGGCCTCACTATAGATCCCACCTGAGAGCTCATTAGTAGGGTCACCACATTTCCCCTAGGAATTCCATGGAGAAAAGAAGACGAAGGAGACAGTCAAGTGGCCAAAAGGAAATTCTTTTTAGAAGGTGAAGAACCCACAGAGGAAAAAAATGGAGTAAAGAGGGATAGTTTGCCATACCCATGGAGTGAGGTAGGCTACCAAATCATCAAATATATCTCATGTGAGGGTAGATATAGTGTTGTTTATGGCTACAATTTTAGGATCCTTGAAGAATTAAGATTTGGGGTAGAAACAAAAGTTCACCAAAGACTCAGCATACCCTATTTCTTGATGCAATCACTCATAAACTCCAACAACAAAGTAAAGGAAGAGAATTCCCAACAATTTTCTCACCATGGGTTGATCAGGATCCTCATTGAGGATGCCCTCCAAAACCTCAGAATCTCTATAACATGGTTAGTCTTTAGAGACTTTCCAGCAGAGGATGACATCAAAACTCTCACTCACGATGTTAGTCCTTCTGTGAGTGAGGAGGCGGCAAAACAGGAAGAAGAAGACACAGAGCTAGATAGGGATGACATGGATGAAGAAGAAACTGATACAGAGGAACATGATGAAGCAAAAAAAGAAGAGGGAGAAGAGAAGGAGGATGATGATGGAATAGAGGAGGAAACTAAGGAAGAAATTGATGGAGATGAGGAAGAACAGCAAGAGGAAGAAGATAAGAAAAACAGAGAGGAAGAAGGCATTGAAACAGAAAGGGAAGAACACAAATAGGAGTCACCTAGGGTGTCTCCAAAGGCTACTGCGAGGGAGGCAACAATTGCCCTCACTGCTCTCAGCACCCCAGTGAAGCAAAAAGGGAAAAGAAGGAGGAAAGCCCCACTATATTTCAGAACAAGAAAGAGCACAAGAATCAAAGTTACAAGGGAACCCACAAATATCAACAAAAGTTCCTATTGATATTAAATATTACCCTACAACAAGAGACAAAGTTCCTTCCCTAAGTCACCAATCACCTATGTAAGGAGGCCTAGTACCATATCAACTTCCTTAAAGGGTAAGACCATCCTACAAGATCCATAGCAAAACCTACATGAAGCAAAAAAAATCCTACGGGATACTCTGCAAAAACTATAGGAAGCACAGAAATTGGAAGGTAAGGTAGGGGAGAAGCAAGAAACGAAAGAAGAGGACCCCGAAACAAAGGAACGAAGCCCCAAACCTAATCTAGACTCCTACTACTGGTTTATTGAAGGAGGTAGGGTGATACCTCAAAATTTTTCCATCCCATTGTTTTTCGAACTTGAGGAGGAGAGGGCAAGAACCCACCGATGGATGCAAATCGACAAGTCAAAAGGGGTGGAAGACATTGGGCACATGGAAGAGAAGCTCAAGGAAAAGAGCTAAGTGGCTTAAGGGACAGAGAATAAATAATGAGAGATCAACTTGAGGGGGAAAATGCATGGCTGATGGGACAGCTGTAGGAAAGGGAGAACCAACTAGCATGTATGGCCAGCCTCTCCTTGGAGGCCATCTAGTGTAGGATGCCAACTAAATCCTATGCTCTTTACCTCAAAGAATAATGGATGCAGTTTCAGATTAAAACACTAGCACAAAGGGGCACCATGCCATTTCAGGACTACAGGCACTTTATTGATCTTTGTGATCAAAGTACGCTAGAGGATAGGGCCAAAATGGCTGAGTTTTACTTGCACAACATGGACCTTATAGATATGAATGTTTGGGACCCTAATGCCAAGCTAGGAGATCTACAATTAATGGATTTGGCATCATAGGTTAACCATGAGGAGTCAAGGTTTACAGAGATGAAAAGAATATTGGCTAGAGAGAAAAATGAACCTTTTTTAATCAAAGCTAAACAATCAAATCCCATGGCCATAATCAACACCCATAATTTGATTGCAAATGATCCTCAACTGACACCTAGATATCTTGCTGCCTGAGAGCAAGAAATTTCACATTTTGAGGATATGTTTAAGCTGCTAGGATATGATAGTATACATGCCTGCCTAAGGAGATGGAACACACTTTCACACAGCTTGAATATCAGGGAATATCACTCCCGTCAAAGGTTGAGAGAGGCACTCAACAGGACACCTATGTATAAGAAATCAATGCAAAGGTTCAAGGTCAATTAGATAGGCCTAAAACCCAGTCCACCACTACTAGGGATTCTAGAAGGGAAGAAAGAAGAAAAGGAAAATAGGCAGTGGAAAGAAGTAGAAAAGAAAGTAGGCTTCTATGAACAAGAAGAGGAGACCACAACAGAGGCATGGAATGTCAGAGAGGCTACCAGAGCTATGAAGGACATGGACATTGACTAAGTTTCTTAGAGGATGAGAAACACTTTCAGTAGGGGGGTGGTGATGAGCATCATCATTGGGTAATTATATGGGCCTTGATTCACCTCCTAGCCTAGTCAAACCAACTATTCTCACAACTTTTTGCATACTTTTGATTATATTTTGTTTATGAGATGAGCTAGAGTTGGACATTTTGCTTGTTCTCTAATGTGCATTTAACGCATGATTAAAGGATAAAAGCAAGGATTTTTGGCAAAGACCTTGGTCAAAACTCGAATGGGACAAAGGAGAGCAATTATAGGAGGTAAATCCTCCTCATTTACTACCCTTCCATTCAAATATTCCTCCATCAGCTCAGAGTGCAAACAACCAAATCATGAGGACTAGAAGGCAACCGAGCAAGTGAAAGACAAAGCACCAGTTTATCTTGAGTTTGCGAGCTGAGCCTCCTTAATTTTAAGGAAGTCGTTGGAGATTTCAAATGTATAAGTAGAGAGGCCTAGGATCTCAGTAGGATTCATATTTTTTGATTGTAAAACTCTACTCTATTTTCAAGCTACAAGACTTGTGATAGTTTTTGATGTAATCCATTGTTTTAATAATAAGAATGAGTTTTGTTTTCAGCCATTACTGAGTTAGCTCGGAGGGCTGAAGCTCTTGGGTTAGCACCCAACCCTAGTAGCCAAGGCTCCTCTTTATTGTACATGTATGCTAGCATAGATTCATAGTTTAATGGTTCATTTGCTTAAATAACTGCATTTCCATTACAACAATGTAGAGTAGATTGGTTGTATGTTAGTTTGCTTCAATTTGTGCCTTCTTTCAATTAGTAGGTTAGAAAGGAGAAAAATATCAACATAAGGTTGTCAGCAGGTGTTTTGGCCTCCCCTCCCTCTCGGACCATGACTTGAGGACAAGACCCTTCAACAACCTTAGAAACACAGATTTCTAGTTCTTGCATGAGCTTTGGAGTTTGTTGTCTTGATTCAGTACTTGGTTCATTCACTATCATATTTTTCCGTTACTCTATTTTTGCAATAAGATGTCACTCATGTTCTCATTTCCTTCAGTACATTCTTCATGCATAATATGGGCAATTGATTCATGCTTTTCTAGTTTATGAAGATGTATCTTGTTGCATAGTTCTTGAAAGACACACATGTTTCAAGAACTGTAGGTACTTTAGGAGGAAGTCTAGAATTCATCACCAACATCCATCTTCCACCTCATCAATCTTAACCATATCTTGTTCCACCATCCCCCTCACTAGATTTTTTTTCCTTTTTCATTGAAATTCCCCTAGACACATTGAGTGAATCTAGCCATCTCTTCTCTTGGATATTGACTCCTGAGTGTTCTTAGAACTTTTAACACCCTATCCCACTCACCACACACCTTTTTCTAGCTTCCCAACACCTCAAACACCTCAGAATTAGCTCTTAGTTGTATCTTGTAGGTTTCCTGTAATTCCTACAGGATCATCCGGTAGGTTTCTAGTACATCCCGTAGGTTTTCCTGAAACGACCTGTTTTGAGGCCAAATTGATGGGGAACCTCTAGGAAGTCACAAAAAGCCCTGTAGCACCCTTCCACACTGTCCAATCACTCCATAAACCTTCTATCCATCCTCAACCACTTCCATCCACCTATCACATTCACAAAAATAATTAAATTGCATGCTCGATTTTACCCAAAAAAAAAACCAAAAAAGTGAAAATAGATTTAGTTTAGTTTTCTTGCTCACAATAGTATGGTTTGATGCTCTTTACTTCTGTAACTTAGATAGAAACATTAGGTTAATGTTGATTTAGCAATTCTGCTTAGCATAACTGTTTAAATGGTTAATTAGGATATGGTGTGATTTAGCATTACAAGTTGTTTTCCTCATTACTGCAGTAGAGTAGCTCTCTTAGAATAGATTTGCTCTTCTTCCATCAAAGAATGAAGCTTCTTATGACTCTATAGAAGTCTTCCTTGGAACCCCTAGGGCCTCTCGTCGAATGAACAATGACAACTATAGGTTTTAACCCTGTAAGAAATTACCTGCATACGAATTCTAAAACACAGAAAATAAACAATGTGAGAGCATAACACATAAAACACATATACACAGATATTTTCCCCTGGATCCCAAAATCGAGACTACCAGCTTGATTTTTCATTATGTTCCTTTCAATTTTACAATACATATTTATACATTCCGAAGCATCCAATACCATGGACAAAAAACCATCGCATCCAAAACCATGGACCGAAAACCATCGCGTCCAAAACCATGGGCAAAAATCATGCACAAAACCATAGGTAGGTTTGCCCAACCTAACTTAGGGTCCAAAAACAAATTTTCTAGGACACTGCCCTAGACCCCATATAGGGGGGTTACCTGCACCCCCCAAACCCCCTATGACCCCCCCACTACGCAATCGACACAACGAAGGGGGGGCTCCGCCCCTCCTCTAACCTCTGGTTAACTATGTGGGCTAGTCGTGGAAAGAATATAACACAACCCAACATTCTCCCTCTTGTTGTTTTCTTTCCTTAGGGGGCCATAAGAGAGCTTAGTCATTTATGCAGCTCTGCAATGCCCATTGTTTCTCTACACCAAGAGAACTTCTCAAAGCTCACATATTTTTCAATGCATCTGTGGTATTCTTCAAAGTTTCCACCTTTATCAGCAACACCTTTTTGTCTTCTATCATATCCCTCACAAAGCGATACTGAACATAAATGTGCTTTGTCTTTGAATGATATGCATGGTTCTTTGCCAAGAAAATTGCACTTTGGCTGTCACAGTCTATCCTTATAGCTCCCTAGACTAACCCCATACTTGAACACAATCTTTGCAATCTAACTACTTCCTTTCTTGCATGAGTGGATGCCATGTATTCTACCTCTGTAGTTGATAATGCCACTACAGATTGTTTCTTACTCATCCAACTAAGTACACCTCCAAATAGGTTAAACACATACCCACTTGTAGATCTTCTCTGATTCATATCCCTAGCCTAGTCTGCATCAACAAAGCCACAAATATCCTACACTCTATCCAATCCTGATCTTCCTTGGTAGCACAAACCATAATCACTAGTGCCACGCAAATACCTGAAAACCCATTTCACTGTTGTCCAGTGCTCCTTCCTTAGTTTTGACATAATCCTGCTCAATACTCCCACTGCATGTGCAATGTCTGGTCTAGTACAGACCATTGCATGCATCAGGCTACTGAATGCACTTGCATACAGAACATGTGACATGTCCTCTTCCTCTTCTTGTGTCTTGGCATATTGTTCAATAGATAGCCTCACACCTGTAGGAATAGGAACCTTCACTGCTTTACTATCCTGCATATTAAACCTCTGCAGTATTGTCTCGACATACTTCCTCTAGTTTAACCAGAGCTTCCTCTTTTCCTGGTCTCTTTTAATTTCCATGCCAAAAATATAGTTTGCAGCACCTAGATCTTTCATGTCGAATTTGGAGGACAATTGGGTCTTCAAATCCTTGATAATTTCTTTGTCATTTCCAACCAACAACATATCATCCACATAGAAGACCAGATAAATAACATGGTCATCAATTAATTTCAAATACACACAATGATCTAGTTTGCTTTTGGTGAAGCCAAGTCCCCATATAAATGTATCAAATTTCTGATACCACATCCTTGGTGACTATTTTAACCCATACAAAGACTTCTTTAACTTGCATACCAGTTCTTTCTGACCCTTCACCGCAAAGCCTTTGCGTTTCT
>APFE031119159.1:80776-93955 GCA_000404065.3 Pinus taeda | reverse complement strand
AATAGAACAAATCTTGAGGCAAAATCAAAGAAATGTACCTTTATTGGATATGGTGTTAATGATTTTGGTTATCTCTTTTATGATTATGAAAAACACAAAATCATTAGGAGCAGAGATGTAATATTCAATGAAAAGGTTCTGTATAAGGATCAACTGCAGGAAAAGAAACAGAAAAATGAAAACAGAGAATACACCGTGCTTGACAATATCACAGGAAAAGTAATGGTGCCTGAAAATCATAATGATCAACAGCTAGAAAAAAAACCACAATAGCAACAAGCACCTCAAACACTCGAAAGTGGTGTTAGAAGATCTACTAGGATAAGTAGACCCCTTGAATGGTACTCTCCTTCATTATATTATGTATTGTTGACTGATTCTGGTGAACCAGAATGTTATGAAGAAGCAGTGTAGGTAGAAACTAGGAAGAAGTGGGAGCAAGCCAAAGAAGAGATGGACTCTTTAGCACATAACCAGACTTGGGACTTATTCAAGTTGCCTGTAGGTGAAAATAAATTGCAGAATAAATGGGTTTACAAGTTGAAGGAAGAAGATGGAGGTAGAAAAAGGTATAAAGCTAGACTTGTGGTGAAAGGGTTTTCACAGAAAAAGGGTATAGACTTTGATGAGATATTTTCTCCTGTTGTGAAAATGACTTCAATCAGAACTATTCTAAGTGTAGTAGCAGCTAAAGATTTGCATCTTGAGTAGTTAGATGTAAAGACAACCTTTCTCCATGGGGATTTGGAGGAAGAGATATATATGCAGCAGCCATAAGGATATGAGGTAAAAGGGAAGAAGAAACTAGTGTGCAGGTTGAAGAAGAGCTTGTATGGCTTAAAACGGGCTCCAAGGGAGTGGTATCTAAAATTTGATAGGTTTATGTCTGAACAAGGTTATACTAGATGTCACTCTGATCATTGTGTTTATCTCAAAAGGAAAAATGATGGTAGCTATATTATATTTTTATTGTATGTAGATGACATGCTTTTTGCAAGTTCTAACATGCATGAGATAAATGTGTTCAAAAGAAAATTGGCAAACTCATTTGCAATGAAGGATTTGGGTGCTGCAAAACAAATCCTTGGTATGAAAATAACTAGAGATAGGAAGAATCACAAATTAACATTGTCTCAAATTGAGTACATAGAAAAGGTGATAAAAAGGTTTAATATGTAGAATGCAAAACTAGTTAGTATACCTTTGGCTAGCCATTTCAAATTAAGTAAGGAGGCATGTCCCAAGACTCAGGAAGAAATGGCTCATATGTTTAAAGTTCCATATGCATCAGCAGTTGGAAGTTTAATGTATGCAATGGTCTACACAAGGCCTGATATTGGACATGTAGTGGGAGTTGTAAGCAGGTACATGAAAAATCCAAGAAAAGAACATTGGATGGCGGTGAAGTGGATTCTCAGGTATTTTAGAGGTACCACAAATCAAGCATTATGATTTGGTGGTTCAAACATTGCTTTATAGGGATATGTTGATGCAGATATGGCAGGTGACAGAGAGAATAGGAGGAGCACTACAAGATATGTATTTATTGTAGGTGGAACAACTGTCAATTGGGTTTCAAAAATCCAAAGTGTTGTTGCACTTTCAACAACAGAAGCTGAGTATGTTGCTGCTATAGAGGCTAGTAATGAAATGATTTGGTTACAAAGGTTTCTGGATGAATTGGGTAAGAAGCAGGAGTTGGGCAGGTTATACAGTGACATCCAGAGTGCCATACATCTTGCAAAGAACTCTGCATTTCATTCCAAGACTAAGCATATATAGCTCAAGTACAATTTCATACGGTCAACGTTGGAAGATGGACAGTTGAAGCTGGAAAAGATACACACTAGCTAGAATCCTGCAGATATGTTAACAAAAGTTGTAACCAGGGAGAAACTAAGAATCTACTCAGTTTCAATTGGTCTTCAAGTATGATGAAGAAGATGAGAAACAACCAGGTCCAAAGAGGAGTAATTGTCTAGCAAATGAAGCAGTGGTGGAGTTGCTATAATCAGTCTCCAAGTGGGAGATTGTTGGGTGTGGAGCCTGATTATCTTCTATATTCAAAGGTTTTAGCTGGATGTATACCCCAGGAAGATTATACAACCCTCCACGCGGGGTGGGGGGGTGCAGGGGGGACTTATCCCCCCCCGCGGGGGTTCAGGGGGGGCCCGATCCCCCCTGGCTGGGGGTCTACGGGCCAGTGGTCCCTCGGCAAGAGATCAAGGGCAGCGACCTCAAAGCTAAAAACATATGTAAAATTGCCTTGTAAAAGTATAGTAATTTCTAGTCAATCTGGGCCATTCATTAGGCGGATGATCTAATGGTAAAATTTATGTTTAGTTTAGGGTTTTTTCCCTAGAAGGCAACCCTCGCTATATATGAGGGAATTGTATTTCGTCTATGGATATTTATATTCTTTGTGAAGAAAAGAGAGGAGATTGAGAGAGAAGAGGGAGTTACAACGAATCTTCTATAGGTTGTATCTCTTTAGTTTGCTAGATAATATAATTAAAGAAGTACTGGTTGTTTCTCCATGGATGTAGCACAAACTGGGTGAACCACATATATCTGTGTCTTTCTTGTTTTATGCGTTTTTTGTGTTTATATTTCTGCAATATTTTATGTGTTTCATTGCTCTGTAATATATAATTTTCTAACAAGACCACAGCAGAAGAAAGATGAAGAAAGAAAATGCCAAGGCAAATGGCAAGAGGATGAGTCATGAGGAAATTGACAGAGAGATCGCAGAGATGAAAGAACAACTCGATGTATTGATAATGCTGCTAGAGGAAAGTCAAATACAAGGTTGGGTATTAAAGAAGAAGCTAGTGAAGTGGCATAAGTTGCAGAGAAGGCTACAACAGAGGAAAGTAAGGTGGCTGATGGAAAAACTCAGAGAAGCTGAGTTGGAAATGGAAGTGTCCATCTGTGAACCAGAGCAGGGTGAAGTTCTAGGTGAAGATGAAGACTTGAAGACTGAGACTTCAAGTGAGACCAAAAGGTCTGATGATTTTAAATCTAATCATTTGTGTATGTTTACAGGTGAAACATGTAAAGAAGGACAATTTGCTAATATTGTCATAAAGAGGGAAGAAGACATATAGAATCTAAATTATGTTTTAAAAGAGGAAGTAGAGAAGGATATCAAGCAATCAAGTAAAGGACTTGATGAGATTGAGGAGAAGACCATCAAAATATTTCTAAGTCATGTAAAAGACTTGGAACAACAAGAGAAATTTGTGATTGAATCATCAAATGAGATCATGATGTCTTCTGGTTTTACAACTGACAGGTTGTGTATGAATGCAGGTATTGCAGAAGATAAACCATTTTATAGAAATGTCTTGAATGAAGCTGAAAATTGCCAGGTAAAGTATGATGATGACTGCCTTTCAAATGAAGATCAAGTTGAGTTATTACAGCAAAAAGAGTTCATAAATTCCATGCTTAATGGAGGAAATATCTTTAGTGGGGATGAGACCGTTATTTCCTATGATAAGAAATTTGCTATTGAAGAGAATAATGAAGAACTAGTTTTCTTAAATGATCAAAGGGAGAGTGATGGACAAACACCTAAAACTATCAAAGAGATGGAGGATCAGAATTTTATTCTAATCGAGAATGAAGAAATAGTGTCAATAAGTTATGCTTGTGACAAATAAGAAGATAGTGAGGATTGTACAAAAATTTTGGGAGAAATTCCAAGTAAGATGGCAAATTTGTGGCAAGAATTAAGTCTTTTGGAGAAAAGGCTAGAAGACCAAAAAGTAAGTGTTCAGGTTGTAAAATCAGAATTGAAAAAGAATGAAGAAATTCATTACAGTGGACAGGGACAAAAAGACATCATTAGAATAGATGGTGTGGAGGATAAACTAGTTGATAGTCTCATGAATTCTTTTGAGAATTCAAATCAAAATATTGATGTACTGATAGAGGAGGAGAAAGCAAAGCATCAAACTGAATTGTTGCCAAAGGAGGAAAAGGCACAAAAGCCTTATGATTTTTATTTTAACAAGTGCTTTGTAAGTGCAGGTTTAGTTGCAGATGCTAGAGGAAATTTGGAACAGATGAGTAGCCAAATAAAGATGGAAGAAGAAGATTCTATGGAAGAATTTAATCTATGGAAAAAAAATGTTCAATTGCTGGAAAGAATGCTGGAAAGTTAGGATTCAGTGCAGATGGAGATAATCTTGACAGAGGGTAAGGATGAAAGGGAGGTAGCAAAACTTGGAGCAGTAGCAAGAGTAATGTCTACAATGGTAGCAAAAGCAAAAGTATAAGAAAAAGTAAACCAACAACTACAAAGTGAAAGTAACCAACAACAGTTTGAAGAGTTGGTGGACAACAACAATAACCTGAAACAAAGAGAAAGAGGCGGAAGTAAGTGGCAGAGTATGGACCAGTTGAAGGATGTATTGGACACAAAGGTTGAAGAATTATGGCAGTTGATGATGAGACAAGCCATATGGAGGAAAATGATAGCATCAGAAAGGATGATCAATCAGAACTTGAACCTGATTGACAAGGAGAGGAAGATGAAATAGAAGATAGCTGACATACAACAACAACAAAGGAACAAAGTATTTGGGCAGCTACAAACTAAAGTTTGATACCTTGGAGGTTTTCTATGAACTTATGAAGACACATGATTAGGAGATCATAAAAATTTTCTACTTTGGGAGTCTAATGCAGGAACATTCAGCCCAAGAAAAATCATTGTATTTAGTAGACATAGGGGTATTGTGTTTTGAAGGAATTTGGTTTCCTAAGAGTGAATTAAATGTAATTATTAATGTTTTGAGTGATTTTAATGTGAGAAGCTAGAATAGGGAATTAATTGAATATTGTGAGGCATATTTGTAAATGCTCTCAAATATAAGAGAACATGAGAGATTTAGGATAGTTGAGAGATTGAGGGATTTTAGAATTGATTGTAAATCTTAGATTAGGAGTCAGTTCATGAATTTATGGATTAGAGAGGAGTTTTAGGAATAAGGAAGAGATTTAGGAATTTTGTTAAGGAATTTATAGATCTAAACTAGAAATGGCTTTAGAATCCCTTGGTATAAATGTAAGCCTAAAAGGAAAACTCAAAGGTTAGAAAATAGAAAGTTAGACAGAATATAAATTAGACATAATAGGAAGTTAGACATTTGGAGTGTGTCTGTAAGCGTACGGGCAGATTAGGAAACAAAGGTCATTGACATTCAAGATTAGGCCGAAGAGAGTCTTTTATGTAAATATTTGTTTATTAATACAACAACTCAATTTTGAGTTCGAATGCGTGATTGAGTGTTGAATGATAATTTGAGCATATTAGAGAATTTCATATATATATTTATGCAGGCGAAGGTCAACTAACGCAAAGAGTCGGAGTCTAGGCGGAAGACAGAGGAGAAACAGGACCGGAGGATCAAAATGGATTGTTAACCAAAGTAATGTTAGAGGATAGTGATTAAAGAAATCACGAAGTTAAGCTCAAGTATAAGTGAATTGAGCATAAGAAGGCGAAACCATTGAAAACTTGAAAACCATAGAAAATTGAAGAAATGGCATAAAATCTAAGCGGAAGAGTGGAGAAGTGAAGTATCGGCACATAATAACCGTTGGATGTGGAAGATCAACGGTCAGGATTAAATTGCATCGACAAAATCCTTATCGATAGATCGGAATTGGGCCTTGGACAGTTGCAATGAGCGACTGTCGATTGATCGTGGACCATTGGATTGGAACCAGATCGACGGTCACGATCTAATCACAAATCGGAGATTGCAAGGTCAAGGGACAACGACAATAGAATTAGCGATGTGTCATGGGTTGATACGCCGATAGCGATAAAGCGCGATGGATGATAGGAGGTATCAGTGATCGATGCTTCGGAGATCAGAGTGGCGCAGTGGAAGCGATATGAAGGAAGACTCGAGAAGGGTATAGGCACAGTTATATAATGTTTGGAATCCAATATTGCGTTATCACATATCGGATGCGATAGTGGTATGTGTTAGTGGAACCCGCGGAGGAGTGATTGTGATTCGCAATAAAGCATGCATTGAAGAGTGTGCAGAGGCCGTATAAAAGGAAGAAAATGTATGTTTTGTGTATAATTCCTTTGTAAATGGGTTATAATGAATTAAGCGTAGATATAAGGGTTCACATGTAATTCCAACATTATTAAAGCGTGATGGGGGTTCATGTGGTTAAATTATGTATAACCAAAGCATAAAGAGGGAAATGTATATATATATGCGGCTAAGGGTTAATGGAAGATTATAAGGAGTTATAATGTCCTGATAGGAAGGATTTAAAAGAAAGGTTAAATAAAGTCATATGTTAAGGCTTGATGGGTGATTAAGACCCAATACATGCATATTGAAGTAAGAGTTAGACTATGGTTGATTTATGAAATCATTCTGCATATGAATTGATTAATGGGGCCTTAAACCTTAGTAAATGAAGATTTAACTCGGCAAAGAGTTAAAATTCTTGGGATAGATCAGATATGTGCATAATCCATGCAAAATGTGGGTAAAGAAGGGGTAATCTTGCATCAGTAGTGCCCTTCCTTTCCGCATTTCCAGCACACCACCTTTATAGGTTTTCTTGGAGATTTAGATCTCCCCCTAGATTTAGATCTCCCACTTGATGAATTATTTTTATTTCTGTTCTGGGACTGTCCTCGTACAGACAAGGCATCACCATTCTGGCTCTCCATATTTTTTCGTCTCATCTCCTCTGTGAGTAAGGATGAGACTATTTCATCAAACTACAAGGTAGTTGTATTGCTACCTATTGCAATAACCAAACTATCCCACGAATTTGATAGAGAACACAACAAACTGATGCACTTATATTCATCTGAAATTTTGATTTCGATAGATAATAACTAACTTACCACAATATTAAATGCGTTCATATTCTCTGTCACCGAGTCTCCATCTTTCATCCTCAGGTTATATAGATTTTTCTGCAGGAACAATTTATTCACGAGAGACTTAGATTGGTACAAAGTCCCTAACTTGTCCCATAAAGCCTTCATCGTAGCTTCCCTTGATACATTCAGCAATAATGAATCTGAGACACACAATCGTATTGTGCTCCTTGCCTTCTGATCCAACTTCTTCCATTCTTCATCAGACACTCCCAATGGTTTAGTACCCGGATCTACCGTGATCCACTGATCTTTATCAACCAACAAATCCTCCATCTTGAGTTTCCACAACTCAAAACTCTGACCATTAAATTTCTTGATCTCTATATTTCCACTGCTCACCATCTTCTTTCACCACCAGAATCGATCTTGTAGATCTCCCATTGAACAGAGTCTACTACAGGCCCGAGCGAAAACCCTCAGCAACAAAGTCGTCCCCTTAAAGCAAAAAAAAAATCTGATACCAAATGTAGGTTTTAACCCCGTACAGAAATTACCTGCATACAAATTCTAAAACACAGAAAATAAACAATGCGAGAGCATAACACATAAAACACATATACACAGATATTTTCCCCTAGATCCCAAAACCGGGACTACCAGCTTGATTTTTGATTATGTTCCTTTCAATGTTACAATACATATTTATACATGCCGAAGCATCCAATACCATGGACCAAAAACCATTGTGTCCAAAACCATGGACTGAAAACCATCGCATCCAAAACCATCTGCAAACATCATGCACAAAACTATAGGTAGGTCTGCCCAACCTAACATAAGGTCCAAAAACAAAATTTTTTGGGGCACTGTCCCGGAGCCCATAGAGGGGCGTTACTTGCATCCCTCAAACCCCCTATGACCCCCCCACTATGCAATCGGTGCAACGAAAGGGGGGCTTTCCCCCCCCTCTAACCCCTCGGTTAACTACATGGGCTAGTCGTGGAACAAATATAACACAACCGAACAACAGCAGGAAAGACCTTCACTTTTTCATATAGCACTATCACCTCCAAGTTTGAATGAACCTCGGGTTGATAAGTAAAGCTGGTATCCCAAGAGTTGCAGCATCCTTGCTGCAATATTGATGCTCATTAAAGGGGCCAAGCCATTTCAACAAAAATTAAGGAAAGTTCACCCAACGCTTGAGCCCCTCATATAAAAGGAATTGAGAAAAAAAAATTCATGCTCAGATCATTTACAAGGTGCAACATTCAATGTGGGTATCAAACTTAGTCCCTATGAAAAAGAAGTCTGGGGAGATCCTCTTGTGCACATATTTTCGCAATCTAAATCATTCCTTAGACAATGACAATTACCTAGTTTCGTTCATGGAGTAGATATTGCAAACAGAATATATGGTCGAAATGTTTTCTTTGCTCAATTGATCTCAAGTTACAACCAGGTTCTGGTAGCAGAGTTTGACAAATTAAAAAATACATTCCAAACAAAGTGGGGCATGTTCACATTTCAACGAATGTCATTTGGGCTAGTCAATGTTGGTGTGACATTCCAATGTGCAATGGACATTGCCTTTCATGGGCTTATTGGATAGAGCATAGTGGTCTACCTTGTTGACATGAAATTATTTTCCAAACAGAGGTCAGACCACCTACACCATTTGAAGAATTTTTTTGAGCGATGTCGTAAATATGGTATATCCTTGAACCCCAAGAAGAGTATTTTTGCAGTGTCCGAAGGTAATATCCTAGGACACATCACTGCAAAAACTAGGATCAAGGTGGACCTAGATGGGGTTAGAACCATCATGCATATTCCCCACCAATGAACAAGAAATCCATGCAGTCTTTCTTGGGGAAGATCAACTTCATCAAAAAGTTAATCTCTAACTATGCTTAAATTGTTAAACCAATACATGAGATGATCAAGAGAGACACAGTCTATAAATGGGATAAAAGGGGAAAGGGCGTGTTTTCCCGTATTAAGAAACCCATAGTAGAAGTGCCCACATTGTAAATTTTAGACTTCAACAAATACTTCTTGTTATACATTTTTTCTTTCAACATGTCTCTTGCTATTGTTCTCACTCAAAAGGATGAGTTGAACAACAAATGACATATCTCTATCATGAGTGCAGGCCTGCAAGGACTAGAGATCAATTTACCCATGTGGATAAACAATCTTATCCAGTGTACAAGGCGGTAAATAACTTCAGACCCTATCTATTGAAAAACCATTGTATCATCTTTGTTCTGCACCCAACAATCATATCACTGCTTGTCTAGTAGGAGCTGGGAGAAAGAAGGGCAAACTGGATGATCAAATTATAGGATTATGATATTGACATCAAGCCAGTTCACACCTTGACAGGTCATGGTATTTTTAAGTTAGCAATAAAAGTAGTCAAAGAAAAAGAGGAATAAGAAGAACTCATAGTATGGGAGAAAGAGATCAAGATGTGCAACGTTGAGCAAGTCTCCCCCACTTTAGATAGAAACTCTTGGTACGTTGATGTGCACCAATACCTTCAGCATGGAAGCATGCCCTCTCACTTTTCTATGTGTCAGAAGAGGGCGCTCCAACTCAAAGCATTGTCATATCATTTGGTGCATGGGTGTTGTTCAGGAAGCACCACAATGGGATATTGCTCAGGTGTCTGGAGGCACATGATTCAGAAAAGGTGTTACATGATCTGCATGATCGACCAACTAAGGGACACTTTGCAGGCAACACTACAGGACATAATAATTTGCGGGACGACTTCTACTAACCTACATTATTTAAGGTTTCTCATGCATATGCCTACAAGTGTCCGGCCTATCAAAGGTGTGTTGGTAGAAATTAGAAGTCAACAGCCCCGCTGCAGCTCGTTGCAGTGGAAGAACCTTTAAAATAGTGGGGCTTGGATATCATTGGGGGAATTTTCCCTCACCATAGAAGAAACAACTCTATATCTTAACTTGTACATATTATTTCACGTGGTGGACAGAGGCAGTTCCACTAAACAAATGAATGATTATGAAGTCATCAACTTTCTACAACAGAATATCATCTGTAGGTTCAACGTTCCTATGTCACTTTTTTATTATTATAATGCAACATAGTTTTCCTCGTTAAATATTTATGATTTTGCATTGGAAAATGGTATTATTTTGAAACATTTTGCTAATTATTGTCTGCATGGAAATGGTCTTGCTAAATCCACTAACAAGAACCTCATATGTATCATCAAAAATACCATATTATCTTAACAACGAAACTGGCACTCTGCTTTGGTGAATTCCTTATGGGTCGACTGAGTCATGCCTAAGCCTTATATTAACAATTCCCCTTACTTCCGGGTGTATGGAAAAGAATCCATCCTCATATCAAACATCTACTTTCTCGCTCTCCAATTGTCCCAAGAATCCGAAGGCAAACCATGTCTTTTAGTTTAGCATAGGATGGACACTATGTACAAGCTACGAGAAGAAACTTGGTTGAAAGTAAAAGAAAAATTTTCACTTCACCAGAGTCATATCAAGAGATCGTTTGATAGAAAATCTATAGGGAAGAATAAATTTATTTTGGGTGACTTAGTCTTTAAGTGGGACAAATCCCACGAGGAAAAAGGTAAACACACTAAGTTTCAGTCCCTATCAATTGGTCCTTACACAGTCCACAAAAATCTTGTCCAGCGCACGTATTGTCTTCAATCGCTTGACGAGAAGATTGTCTCTCTCCCTATTAATGGCCAAGACTTAAAACAATATTTTCAATGAATATATGGGGCTACACCACACACTATGTACATAGTCTTTTGTTTTATTTTGTTTATGTTTTGCTTCATTTTTGTGTTGTTTGTCATGTAAATAAGTGTTGTTCCTTACTGTGTTGTAGCTTCCAAGTGTGTGTGTGGCTGAAGTTCAAAGAGTATTGTGACACTACAATGCTTGGCTAGTCCTTTGTCTATATTCTTTATGGTGGTTGCATCCTTTTTTGGATGAAATTTTGATAGAAAACATGGTCCATCCGTAAGGAAAGTTTGGTCCAACAATGAACTTGTGTCCAGTATAGAAACTTCATGCCTATACTCAGTTTTCTACCTTGGTGTTTTCAAGCTTATCCAACTAGTAGAAATGGAGAAGGGGAAAAATATAAATGAAAAAACCTAAATAAGAGGTCCTTATATGCTTCTCTAAAGGAACTACTTCTCCTACTCTCAATAAGTCGAGATCCCTCCTCTGCCCAAACAAATAAGTGTCGATGTGCAGTTCTCTTTAAATAAATAAATAAAGCCAAAAGAAAAGGAAGGCTTCTTGTGCAGAGAGGTGAAGAAAGAAACTCCACTAGGGTACTGTCTAGGATGGCTAGTAGTGTATCAATGCTTGTGTTCCTACATGAATCCACCGAGGTACTTTCTAGGCTCGCTGGCATTGGAGCAACACCAGAGATTGAAAACTATGCTCTAAAAATCTTAAGCTCGCGAGCTAAAATACCCTTCCTAATTAAAAAAAATGTGATTATGTTGAATATTATGTTGTGTTCAACTGAGAAGGTACATAGGGGACCATGTCTACCCATGGGGTAAGTGGGGAAGCCAAAGTAATCTGCACGATGAATCAATACTCCCTGAAGGACCAATGCCTTGCATAGAAGAAACTAACTAATATAGAGAAGTTGGAATTCAACTAGTGTGTTTCCAAGTGTTGTAGAAGCTGCAACACCCTCCAAAATTTTTTCTTGCACTCAAATTTCTGAGCCTTGCTTGGCCTTTCCCTTGACTGTTGCAAACACTTAAGATGATTTCATGAGCTTTCCTAAATTCCTTTGACCCCTTTTTCTAGTTGGATTAGTTGTCATATTTTGGCATGTTTGACTATTTTTCCATGCTTATGGACCTTTTTTGGCGGTTTCAAAGGTTGGTCTTTGTGTATACAAGCTTTCCTAGATATGTAAACACTTGACACACTCATACACAAAGTTTTGAGCACTGTTGCATAAGTATCGTCACGATCATCCTAAAGTCTAACTCAAGTGTCACACTTGTTGCCTCTTGTTATGATACAGTCACACAGAGGTAAATGTTTTCTTGTTGTTTTGGTGGTATATTTTTTCATGTTGAAAAACGTATGATGAGTGTATGATCACAAGTTCAAGTTCATCAAAAGTCGACCCTCCTCCCATACTTCACCATTTTTCCAAAAATCTTCCCAACCGAGCAACTCAAACTCAACAAACCCCAACTGAACTGCAAATTTCACAGTATTAGCCCTCAGTGATGTGACCTTGTTGCCTGGAACTACACAGTGTGTAGTAATTGTCCTCCATGGTAGTCTCACTGCGTAATTCCAGATCTCAGCAACCTTTCTTGACCCCTAGAATTGTGCAACAATTCCTCCTAGTCTGACTTGAACTACGCACTTCACACTTTCAGTCCTTAATATTTTCCCCTTGCCTACTAGAACCTCATAATGCACATAGAACCCAACCTCCCTTGGCCTCTAAAACTGCATAGATATGTTCCCTAGTTTCCTCCCTCATCCTGAGCTCGCTAACCTCAAGAACTATGCGGATTTGTCCTCTAGGTCTCTCTCTACTTCCTAGTCCCCCTTTCCTGTAAAAATTGCATAGATCTATCTCCTAGGGTTTCATCTTACATCATCCATTGTCTTCCTGAACCGTGTAATCTTGAATCTTAGTGATCATTGCACAATATTTCTCCCCAGTAAGGATTATGCTCAAAAGTTCCTCAGTTAATCCTGAGTTGCATTCTCTACAGTATCAGTGATCAACCTTGATCCAGGTGGATATTGGTGGCCACCCACCTAGCCTATTTGGACCCCCACAACTGTCTTTTTCAGTCTTTTCAGTTTCCTAAATTGTATCACAGTTTACTATTTTTAGCAATTTTTCGGGTCCTGAACTTCTGGAGCCATTTTGAGGCCCTAAACGACGTTTTTTGGGCAATCTGGGGGCAACATGGGTCCATAGACCAATGCTTTCCTTCCCAAATTGGTAGTGCTCGGATAGATCTTTCTAACGAGCTATTGTATGTGTCAAATGGAGATCGTATGCCAAAGTTACGACCCCGGGAAGTTGATGTACCAATTTACCCAAACGGGGCCCACAGTTTGGCGTTTCATCTTCTAGGGTTAGTTTTGGAATGTTAAGGGTTTTCCATTGTTTCTCAACAATAAATAGGCCTTTGAGCCTCATTGTAACACAGTTCAGAGGCATGTAGCAGCCACATCTCTTCTCAGAGATAAGCTACCATCACTCTAGCTGGTTTATTTCCATTTTTGGTT